>JANHZU010007138.1:36971-51806 GCA_032468055.1 Acrochordus granulatus
GTCTGCATTTTTAGTTTTGTTTGTTATGCATCTCATAGTTTCTGTGAAACTGTATGAGTGATGCACTGACTGGGTGGTATTTTTTAATTTCGTTGTACATGGTGCAATGACAATAAAGATTATTATTACTCCCTTCCTGTGAATTTCACACTTGAACAAAGGCAGCAACAACCTGCTTTACTGTCACAAGCAAGATTTGCTCTCTGATAACATATGCTTCTAAACTGAAGTATGAACCTTGAAATTTTAGAGGAAATGCTCTTCAGATTATCTGCTACATTTTACCAGACTTGTTACCTGCCTTAAGCAAGGATTTGTTGTTACAAGATTCTTCATCAGATATTATAGTTCCATCAGTCTTAAATACATTTTTGCCACTGCACTGTTTCAGTTCACCATACACGTCCAAGCATTATTCCTTCAGCCACTCCTTAAGCTAATTTTCCAAACTGCCCTCACTGCACACTGTAATTCAATACAAACTTACCCTCCAGAATCTTAGAGTGGAAAGGAAACAGAAACACTTGCCAAGAACACTCATCCCCATAATTTATTTGGATTCTTCAAACTGGCTATTGATTTAATCTCCACAAAAGGACAAGCTTCAATTTCTCTCATGATTTTCAGCCTTCTTCTGGATGTGTTTCCTTTAATATAAGCATAAACTTTTCACATATACAAACTTGCTCTCCTTTACTTCACTACAGTCCCCTCAATATCATCAAAGCTCATTTCAAAACCACCTTAGCAATTCAACATCCCTCGTACATTTTCCTTCATCAGTTCCTGTAACTCCCCCAACTCTAAACCACCCAAAAGATAAATCAGTGTAATATTCTATGACTGTTTATTTAAATTAGCTGCTTACTCAAACCCAGATCTTAAGTTGACATATATTTATGAAAAAATGTATTGGTAGTTTACCTTGGCTCTGATTCCCTATGTTGTCTTGACTCAAAGACAGTATTATTTTAAAATTATCATCTCTGTTATCCTTTGGACACAGATGGGAGCTTGTTTTCCCCTCCTAAAAAACTGCAACCATCAACTATCAACAAGCAACTATAATGATTAAATTAAAACAAACTTGATAATTATTAAGCTGGAACTGGCTTCAATGTGTTGGATTGTATGCAAACACATTTTAAGGGCTATGCCTAGGTTTCAGTTACCAAATCTATCTTCTCCCCAAAACGCTGCTAGTCTCTCTCATCAGTAAAGGCTTAATTCTATGTTGATTACTTTTTTAAAGCCTCAAATTTCTTTGGAGATCATTCTGTTAAAAAAATAAAAAGCAGCATTTAAACTGAGAATTATATAATGATAAATACACACACTAATATTATATCACATTATTCCCTTACTGGGTAAGCAACATTACACAGAGCACAGAGAGGGAATAAGAAAATCTAAGTTAAAGAAATTAAAGCATGACAAAACAAAAAGAGAAGATGATTAAAACTAATTATATCAGCACTATTCACTATACTGTACCTCTATCTTTTTTCTAGCATCAAATTATTTATTTCTGCAACATTCATATGCTATTTCATATACTGTACTTATTTTTGTATTTTAAAAGTACTGTATTCTTTCTATCTTTTTCGGAATCTCCATAACATTTGAGCCACAAATTGCTTGCCCAACAAAGTGACACTGCACTCTCCAAATTTTATTTTATTCTTTCAAACACCTTCCAAAGCACCTTAATAAAGTGATTCTCTTGTAGTTTTTGCAGTTCTTATCGTTCCCTTTAAAGGCAGTCCTTGACTAACTTAGTAATTGTTTAAAATTACAACTCCCACAAAAGGTATTTACAACCCGGATTCAAAGTTCTGATATCCCCCCCATCCATAGTCACATGTTTGCATTTTGGATACTTGGCAACCTGCCTGTATTTACAGCTATTTGCAGTGTCCACAGTCATGTGACTGATTTATGACCTTTTTTTTGCAGGAAACTAGTGTTTACTTCTGGTTTCCAAGAAAAAAGGTCCATTATGAACAATGGATTCACTTAGTGACCAGAAAAATAAATGTAAAGTTGGGTCGGTCATGTGATAATAAATGAAGCTCATTTATCTTTTCCAAAGCGCTGTTTAATTTCCATCAAAATCATTTTGTATTTCCTCGGCCTACTTGAACCTTAACTATGCCTTTTTCTAATTACTTTCTTTGTAAATATCTTTTTTGGCATATACACTTCTATTGTATTCCCTCATCCTTATTTCTTACACAGTTCCCTCATCCTTATTTCTTACAGCAATCATTCTCTTAGATGTAATTCTATTCATTCCTCCAAGCACCATTTTTATACTTCCTATTAGTAACATCCTCCACTTCTGTGGCACATATAATTATTTCCATTATATTCCAAACATTTTTCCCATTCTCTTTCTCTACATTCAGTTTTCATTTATTCTGTTGCAAGATGAATCTTACAATATATTTTTCATAAAGAACGCATACTTTCATTCCCTTTTCTTTTATGTCCTTTTTTCTTGAGATTCAATCTTGACTCAATCAAAAACTGAATGTCTTCTACTTCTCATCATTGCAGCCATCACTAATTCTCTCAGACTTTCATCAAAACAATAAAAACCAATCATGCTTTTCTCATTAATTTTCTATTAATTATTTTACTATGGATACATATGAATAACATGCATATAAAAATAAACAAGTTTTTGAAGCAGATGCTCTCCAAAATAACCATAATTCTCATCCACAGATCTCCAAATGACCCAATAACCTTTTTTATACTCCTTCATTTCATTTCCATCCATCCTATCATGTCCCCTACCAGAATAATTGTTTCCACTAGGTTGTATTTCTTCAAAATGTTGTGCAATTTTCCAAGACTTATACCTGGTTCTTCTTTTATTACCTTCATTGTATCATAGCATGGAGCTGTCACCAGCTTAACAGCCACTTTCATATGCACCAACATGTTTTGTTCTTTTCATTCATAATTAAACCTTCACCTTTATATCTTTGCTTATATTTACCAACTCTACTCCGCAAAATCATGTCACTTTCATTCACATTTATTTCACAAACACACAACATATTTTTCTTCCATTTTATTCTTTATCGTCTTTACCATTTATTTCTCTACCATTCCACACTGCAGTCTACCAAATACCACATATACCACCTTGCTTTGTACCAAATAAATACAGGATAATATAATAATTTCCAGGCAGGCTCAAATGTATTGACCGTATCTGTGCAGCTGACAAAATTAGCAATGTGCTAGATAGAATATTACGATGAAAGCCCTGTCTCTTCTGGATGTGCATCAAGGTCATACATACATTCAAAAGGGGAAGGGATTGTTTCATAATATTTTAAGTGCCATCTTGCAAATTCTGACACACTTCCTTGTGGACACAGCTGTCTACCACTTGTCACTTTGTCAATCAAGGCTTTTGCATAACAATTTTTACTAACACAAAGAAAATAGACTAAGTTGTCAGCCTTAGCTGTCAACAACACAATTCTTACTAACAGTAAGGATAGTATTGGTCATTATTGGCATATTTTGGCCAATATGTTATTTCACTCCATGCACGGCCACATTATTCTATGCAAGCTACAATCTTAATATAAAGACTATTTTTCAAACCAACATATTGTTGTCTACAAATTATCAACCAAGATGCAAGTAGACTCATTTCTTCTTTAGAAGAGCTCAAAATGGTAGATTTTGATCTTCTTACTCCCTTATCCATACAGGTCCAATTCACCTTTTAATCTTCAATCACTTTTCTAAAATGCTGCAAAGTAAATTTTACAAGAATCGTGCCAACTAAAATATGCTCCTATTCTTTTTAATGTTAGCTCCTGAGCCCCATATTTTCTTCACTAAATCATTCATGTCTTGGAAATAAGCCACCAGCTACTCCCAAATCTCATTTGGTTGTGACATTAAGTTAAAGAACAAAAGAATGTAGTTTATTAAGGCTTCACATGATCAGTCAGAGCATAAGAGGAGGCAGGGTAACATTTGTCCTGATACATAAGGACTTTTTACCCTTGACGCTTATCACTAAAAAAATACAATCAGGGACAACTAATGGAGTTGTAGTTACAGGTTCTGTTAGGTTTCATTTATTTTTATGTTAAATATGCCTTCTCTTTACTACGACAAAATAGAGCTTACCGCCAAGGTAAGAAAGAAAGAGAGGTGAGAAGAGTGGCAATTTTTTTGCTTCCGAAGACCATTCCTAAACCTAACTGTCTATACGAGGATCGCCCACGGATCGTCACCATGCTGCACAGGTGATTGTTCTCCCACGCAGTATCCTGACTTTTTCTCTGAGAGCTCGACAATGGGGAGGGTATCTTGCCTAGTCTAACCCCACAACAACAACCCCACGAGGTAGGCTGGCTGAGAAAGCGGCTCTCCCGGGGACTTCTGCGGCTGGACCGGACTCCTACCACCGCCTCGCCACTCCGGCTTTCCAGCGCGCCTTCTCGGAATAACACGCCTCTCCCGCCGCCCTCCTTCCAAACGGAGGGGGGCTGGCCCCGTCCGTCCCAGCGGTCCATCCGCCGCCCTTTCCCCACGCCAGCCTCACCGCGGATCCCCCGACTTGCCCCCGTCCGTCTGCCAGGCGCGCCGCCGCGTCCAGCGACGATTCCGCGGAGCCCCTCCGCGCAGCTCCTCCTGCCCACTCCCCACTCGCACCCCAAAACAAACCACCAGCGCACCGGACCCCACTCCCGCAGCCGCTCCTTGGGAGGCGAGCGCAGGCCAGCGGCGCCTTTACCCGTTCGCGTTCAGCCACAGCCGCGGACCTCTCTTCACCCCCTCCCGGGCACCGGCCTCCGAGCC
This sequence comes from Acrochordus granulatus, assembly GCA_032468055.1. NCBI lineage: Eukaryota > Metazoa > Chordata > Lepidosauria > Squamata > Acrochordidae > Acrochordus > Acrochordus granulatus. The sequence goes on from JANHZU010007138.1 coordinate 41,811, forward strand.
GCCGTTCTCCCTCCGCCCCTCCTCCCTGACCGCCACCGGAAACACGCTAACCTCACCACGGACGCAGGGAAGCCACTCTCCTCGGGCAGCAAAACAGGAAGCGCGGGGGGAGGGCTGAGCCCGGGCCGCTCTAGCCACCGGCCCAAAGTCGTGGGTTTATGGTTTCTCTTGGCAGGGGGGTGGGCGGGGTTCGTTGCGTTCCTCACGCTTAGCTCAGACAAAGAAGGCGACGCGTGCCTTGGCGCGAGGCGGCGGCGGCGCCGGCTGTCCCTCGTGGGTTTCTGCTTTACGGAGAGGTGTTTGTCGCGTGACGGTGATCTCCAGGCACTCCGAACACGCGTGCGTTCACACAGTCGATCTTCACGCTCGAGAGGCTTCCCAAAGCATAACATTACCTGATCTTCGAATTATGCTGGTATTTCTTTTTTAGGCGAAACGGTTTGAAAAGAGAATCGGATGAAAGGCACAAAGGCAGAAATGCAGACGGGGCTTGCAAAACTGAATAGAATAGCCCTTGAGTTCTTGGGTAACTGAGGTTTTCAGCATTCTTTGTCCTGAGAAGGAAAACGGGCATTTCCAGTTCTTCAGTGACTCTTATTTCAAGTTTCCCTATTCTTTAAGTTCCACGCGGATAACAGCCTTTGTCCAGTCTTGTCCACCCTTTAAAAGAAATAAAGGTACTGCCTTAAAAAAATGCTACTTCATTTTGCTATGGTTAATCTCTTATGACTGGATGTATGTATTGCACTCAAGATTAGCTAGTTTAACTGTTGATGATGACTGAACAAATAGCCAGGTTCACACAGCACAAAAAAGTAGAAAGCCTGGGTTCTCATAAGACTAAAGCAAAATCAAATAAACTTTAATCCAACGCAGTCCAAGTGCAGGAAATGAGTTACCATATTTGGATTGCAAGAATTCAGATGACATTGAGATGGCAGCAGAGATTTAAAAGAAACCCTTGCTATCATGGAGTGATCACCTGTACTTCATCCCAGTTATGGCAGTGAGTAAAAATATGGATGACCACTAGACAGCAACAAAACGATACAGTATATTCTAACTATATTGATTAGCAGTATATAGTAGAAAAAGTTATCAAGATAATTTTATTTTGCATTAATATTGATGTCCCCGTCAAGTCCTGCTCTGCTATATCATGGCAACATATTTTTTTCCTGGAGGAACAAGGGAAAAATACCAGGAGTGTGTGCCAAAAGTGTATACTCCCAGCATGATCACTCAAGGCCTGAAGGTAATCCTTGCTGCTCAACTAAAGCAAGTAGGCATCTATATTGGACAGCAGTGATATAGGAAGATATTGGAGATAGATGATCCCTTTAATGACAGTGACAAATGTGTAATTTCATGCTGTGTGGGAGAAGACAATATTAAATCATTTCTGTATTTTACCAAGAAAACCACATGCATAGATAAGATAAATCCATTGGAGAGATGGTAACTGAAGATTAAAATAAAGATGAAAACATTGCCAAAATTCTGTATAGATTTCATTGGAGATATCAACATCCAAGATATCTTTGAAGATACTCCTTTTTTAGAAGAACCTCTAACAATAGAAGATGAAGTTAGAACAGTACTCTGGTTATTTGTCAGAGGGCTACAGGAACTGACAGAATATTGTATTTACAGAAATATGATAAGCAACAGAGAATCACTAAAGGTTGTAACCAAACTCTGATTGTCACTGCTGCCTTCTGGTTGCTTTTTTTCCCCTTTGAGCCTTAAAAGATGAAGTGTGTAATAAAACCTTTAGAACTGGGAATAAAAGTTGCTGAAAAATGCTTCCATACTGCAGTTCCTCTACATGATATATATTTTCTATAGGGAAGGACCTATGTATAAGACATACAATAAAATCTCAGTTTAACAAAACTGCTGGGTGGAGTGTGTGCCCATTCAATCCAAATGTTTATTAAATTCAAATTCATATAATCTACATAAATACATAACTGCAGTAAATGGAGTCATTTGTAATAAACCTTGATTTAAAGGCAAATCTTCAAATGAGAGATTTGTTCAAAGTCGGATAATATGAAACCTACCTATAGATTAAGAAATGTGAATTGCTGTATGTGCCTGTTGGATAGAACCTGGGAAATTATGTCTGGTAGCTTCTTTTTTTCCACTTACTCCAGGCCATTCCCATTTCAGGATTGGTGGGTGGGAGAATCTAAGGCAATTCTACCAAGAGCCCTATTGCCTCTTGATAGGAGGCACTCTAAAGAAGCACCATCCCATTGCATGGGAACTCTTCAAGTGCCATCAGGAATAGGATCCATCATATACTTGGGGCAGATCATCTTAATAGGTCCCTCCTTCTTGCAGAAGTTGGCCTCCCCTACTTTACTGGTGTTTTGGTGACTTGGCTCTGACGACTTGGCTCTTCAGTCAGGCCTTTGCAAAGCATGATTAAAGCCTCATTTTCTTTTTTTTGTTCCCATCTGGGTTTCTTACCTCTGCCATTTTTGTTCTTTTGTGGATTTTTTGCCTTAATGTGTATTTACTTGTATATTTGTATTAATTTTATATTTTAGTTAAATTCAAAAGCCATAACTGAACAAGAGGAATAAATATCAGTCCAGATCTAACCCTTGTCCAAAATTTCATTTAATGGGAAAGACTGAATGTGGACATTTTGTGGAATATTACAAGGGTAATATTGATTCTAATTGTTTCTAATGCAGATTGTGCTCCTACTAAAAACCCGAAAAGAAGACATTCAAGTGTACTAACTTCAAAACTGGCTGAAATATTGCATATCTTGAATGCACTAGTTGAGCATCAAGAATCAAATATGTTGTATTGTTCTTTGGAGTAGAGAAGACTCTGCTGACTTGTTGATACAGTACAGTAGTCAAAATCAAGATAAGTATACTTACCTACATCTTTCAGGCTATCTCATAAGATCTTACCAAACACAACAGATATTTAAGATGTTACAACTGTTAATGGATAAAGATTGTGTAATTTGTTTCCATGTAACCTTCATTCGCACAGCCACACTATCTTCCTCTCTCCTTCCCACCCCACCACAAGCTTTCCTGTCTCCCTCTTCATTCCGATGTACAATACGTATTTAAATCGTACATCCCTTAAGCTACTCCACGCATCCGACGAAGTGAGCAGCGATTCATTAAAATCTGTCAAAAGGTGCTACCAAACTCTACTTTTGGCTACCATCGACAAACACGGATCTCCCCCTACAGTCTCCACCGTTGTTGGTACTGTCACTTTAATGCTTTATCAGCTTGCAATTGGCTGGGAGATTGGAACATTCCTACATGTCGGAGGACTGTCTTTTGCTGCGATTGGCTGATCTTGGACGCCGCAGGATACTTCCTGGAATGTCTGCAAGTGGACGTTCATATGGCTGTTTCCCTGGAAAAGTGATGGGGGCCACTTTGATGTAATTAATAGCCGTGCGATTGTAGGTAAGAAGAATGCGGGATTTCGGCAGATCGTTTGTTGCTTTGGCCACAGCATAAACAGATATGGGCAGGTTGCAGGGCCGGCAGAATCCATGATTCAGTGGGAACGAAACTGCTCACTAGCATATTGACGAAGTTGTTCTATTGAACTTTTCAACTATTTTTCATTTAATTTTATTATAGTGCAAGCAGAGTCCTTTAAGTAAACTAGTGTCTGCTTCATATAGAGAGGAATCCTACAGCAAAAAGCTGCTAGAAGATGAAATTTGATCAGGAGGAGGATGAATGTTTCCCTAAGAAACAATGGAAGGTGCTTTGTTTTTCTTTTTCACAGTGAGATGCAGCCTCTAACCAGATCAAGGATGCTACACCATCTCCCTTGAAACTAGTTTTCCACGTGCACTGAAAATTATTCTGTTTTGCTCAAAGCAGGTACTGTAACAATTGATCAGTGGGAGCTAAGATATGGTAAAAGCGTATTACAATTTTTATAAAATAAAAGAATGAACTTATAATTTGTATTAGAAAAGAAAGATTCAGCAGCAGCAGCTTAAACATGCTTTAAATTTGGGAGTGGATATAGGGAAGTATATTTTATAGCCATCCTTTTAGATACTTGGAATGATTAGACTCTAGAGGCTAATTTTGTTTTGGTTTTTTCCAAGTAGAAGGCTTCTACTCTGTTAGCAATATGAAAACAATTTGTAAAAGGATGTGATTTTATGTATGGATTCTAAGGTTCTAATCAGTGGAAGTAATTTTCCAAAGTGTTTTGTTTTCAGGTCAAGTCAATAGCATGATGGTATAAAATCTTGGGTGTAAACAATTAAAACTGTTTAATACTCCATAAGCATAGTAACACTTTGTTATCTGTATGCAAGTGTATCCAAAATGGGCAGAACAGGTATACATTAGTGACCGCTTTTATTAGATTTTTGTTACACTTCAGTCCAATTAAGTTACCATTTTTTCAGAAATGTCACTAGCAACAGTTTCCAAGTGTTAATAATATGTCATATGAAGACCAGTTTGTTATAGTAAAGGCGCCAGGCTAGAAACCAGGAAATGATGAGCTCTAGTTCTACCTTAGGCATGAAGCCAGATGAGTGACCCTGAGCCAGTTATTCCCTCAGCTCTAGGAAGGAGACAAGGGCAAACCAATTCTAAAATCTTCCAAGAAAACTGCAAGGAGTATCCAGGCAGTCGCCAGGAGTCAAGAATGACTTGAAGGATACCCTCCCTCATTAAAAAAAAAAGATGAAGATCCTAAAGTTTAAAAGTTGGTAGTCACATGAGTTTAACCAATAAGATACAGTATTTGGCTGTTTCACATGATAAAAACTGTGTAAAATTTATCCCTCCGTGTATAATGAAATCAGATATTTTCTGTATCTTTTACCTCTAACAGGAATTATGTGCAAAACATTTGCAACTTTTGAAATCTCGGTCAAAGAAGTTTGTCATAAATGAACTGATGCGTGTTTCTTGGTTCATAGTTTATGGAAGTGCAAGATGTGCTTAGAATAGAAGGCCTATGAGCCTGGGGATGGTAAATAGAATTCAGCCCATATTATTGCACGACTTTCCAGGAATATGCTTCTTTTTTGATAGGCAAATAAAAAAAAATCAAAAAAGAAATCCTTGCATATGTACTTGAACCTCATGGTGTTGGTTTTTATTTTGGATTTTTCTCAAAACTTGTTCCAAGTTAGATAGCTGCAGTATGCATATTGGCTTGGTTCACATATTAAGCCATAATTTGCTTAAGCATGGCTTACTAAATAAACCCTAATTGGGTGAGTTCACACAACATGCTAATGTGCTATCTGAACCCAGCCCTTCAATGTTAAAATATATTTTAAAATCTGATTGGACAGCTTCATATTTTAAAACACCTTTTTCTTTAAGAGTAAATTTTATTCACTTCCTTTCTTGAATAGTTGACACATGAGTCTGTTATGTTTAAAAACAAATAATGTAAAATATTGTTTCTGCAAGTACCTTATGATGCTGTATACTTTTTCAATTGCAGAAATTTTTCCAGCTTGTCAGAATTACAAGAGCTTAAAATTTGACATTAGGAAAAATATCTGGGTTTTGAAAATTATTTTAGAACAAAGAATGTGATAATGGGGGGAATAAATTTAACTTACACATCTTGTATATCTGTACCTTTTAAACCTTGTATATTTAGACATGGGCTGTTTTTTACATCAGTAGAAGAAAACATAATGTCTTTTAAGATTAACAGTTGTCTTATCTACTACAATCAATATTGTCTTATTGGTTCTATTTGTGGATATAAGATTACTTGAAATTATTTGTCAGGTATTGGAAATCAGAAGCCATTTAATATGACAACAGAAACTTTGGTGAAGGATATTAAACCAGGCATGAAAAATCTAAATCTTATATTCATTGTGCTAGAAACAGGTAAGTCATCTATGAAAGAAAATATATGTTTGTTTTTTTAAATCACTGTATAAGAATGTTGGGAGAATAAGCTACTTGTCTGTTTCACTAAAAAATGCTTAAATTATGGGTGAAGTATTATTTCACTGCTTTTTTAATGCTATATAAGCTCCCCAGAATTGCTTGACAATAAAATGGGCAGCATATTAATTAAATAAATATAAGGTCTTTATTTTCCTCACTAATCAATTAATAATGCTATCTTATTCCAAAAAATACTGGTTATTGGTTAGATTAGAAATGCTTTGATTTAAAACAAAAGTGTATTGAAAAAAATACTATATATAAATGGACAGATAATTATTGAAATATACAATTAATGCTCAAAATAACATTTGAAAAAGATAACCATACCAAGCAAAGTACATTGAATTATTTTCACGATATCAAACAGAAGGATGTATTTTTGAGCTTAATGCCAAAATTTCCACTAAACTATTATTTATAATGTTAAAAAAAGAAAAAGACACCCTTAATAATACAGATAAGTATTTAACTTCTGACTTTCCCCTTTGTTCTCCAACCAATTTACTGTACCTATTGGCATGTAAGATTAGAAATGCTTTTAAAAGTATATTATAAACTAAGTACTAGTGAATTCAATACAAATGGTTAAGTGGCCTTAAATCCTCATTTAATGATCACTTGTTCAGTGACAGTTCAAAATTATGGCATAACTTGTTTAAGGACCTACAGTCCTCACTTAATGACAGCTACAAGGAGGGCTGAGATTGCTGTTGCTAAGCAATGCAGTCAACACGATGTTGCTCTGTATGATTACATCACTTAGTGATGGAAATTCTGGTCCCAATTACCCTTGTTAAGTGAGGACTATCTGTATGGCATAATATGGTTGCTGATCATGGAGAAGTTTCTGTGATATGGAGAATCAGATTGAACTCTCAGCAGGTAAAAGTAATTTTATGAATAATCTGAAAAATTACTTCTAGTTTTGTACATATGCTGGCTCAGTATTTACTCTTCTGGACTTAAAAGAATATGCAGGTGAATATGGGATATATTTGGAGTGAAGCAGTGACTGATGGAAACTTCTCCTCCAGTCACAAAAGCTGAAAGATGCTTGCAGTCATCTTGAACTTTGGTTCTTGTTCTACCATTAGGCCGGGTGACTAAGACAAAAGATGGTCATGAAGTGCGGACGTGTAAAGTAGCTGACAAAACAGGCAGCATAAACATCTCTGTATGGGATGATGTTGGAAATCTAATCCAGCCAGGCGATATCATCCGACTCACCAAAGGGTAAGAGGAGTGGGTTGCAAGTTGCTGGGGGAAGAGATATTTTTGAGACTGTGGTAAAACATTGCTTCAAGAAAGAAGTAAGTATGACCGCTGTTTAATGAAATGTGCTCAAATTACTTCATCCAAATTAGCGATTTAATGTGCTTCACCGCTTTTCTGAATTTTGTTAGGAAAGTTTAAGTGAGAGGTGGGAAATCTGAGTCATTCCAGATGTTGCTGAACTATATTTTCCAATGTTCCTCATCACTGGCATGCAGACTGGACTACTGGATATTTTAGGCCAACATGATTTTGAGCTTCCATCAATCCTGAATTAAAGATCCCTTTTGTATAATTCTTGGGATCATTCCATTGAACCTATTAAATCTGCATTATTTAACCTAATTTCTTAGACTTGTCCATATTTCTTTCTGAAAATGTACAAGTTGCTTCTCTTCTTCTTTTTTTCTTTTTCTTTTCTCCTCCTCCTCCTCTATTACCTCTTTGGGTATTGAGGGAGATGCAAAGTTCTGGTTCTTGCACTTCTGGTGGCCTCTACCAGTGTTATTTGAGGCTGTTGTAGTGTGTCTTTGATGTTGTTTCTCCATCTCCTTCTGGATCTGCCTCATGCTCTTTGACCTTCTCCTCTTTTTGTATATACTGTACTTTGTACGGTATGGAATCCCAAGATATTCTGTCCAGGTGAGCAAACCATTTTATTTGCTGTCTTTGTTTAAGAATAAGATTGGTTCTATTCCAGTTCTTTCCCTTATGATCTCATTCTTGATTTTATCCCTTCTGGTCACTCCAGCAGCTTTCCTCAAACATCTCATTTCCATGGTGACTGACTTTTGTTTATGTTTTAAGTGTCCATGTTTGGCACTGGTAGCACAGGGTGGGGAAGAATATGTTTTGTATGAGATGCTTCTTTGTATTGATCAGTACAGTCTTATGTGGGGCTAGTGTCCCAATACTTGGTTTGTATGTTCATCTCTTTCTCCATTTTTCCATCTTCAGTGAATGTTTTTTTCTAGATATTTGAACTCTGATACTTGTTTTATACTTGTTTCCTCTATTACTATATTTAAGATATGCCTTTTTCTTCCGATTGCCATTACTTCTGTCTTCTCTTTGCCAATTGTCATATTATTTGTCTTGCATTCTTGGTTCATAGATATAAGATGTTGTTGCAGTTCCTTAGCTTTACTTGCTTTCTCTGCAAAGAGTAATTCGTTGATATTATTTCCATTCTTGGGCTTGGCTTCTTTGCATATGCTGCCATGTGGATGATAAATAATTGTGGTGTGAAGGATCTGGATATTCCTTGAGTTGTTCTAACCGCATTTCTGCAAACACTATATAAGCTTTTGCATAATCTAATAAGATGTTCACTTACTCCATATTGGGTCATTGTTTAGCGTAGTAATTTCCTATCAGCTCTATCAAATGTTGGTCTACAAATGCAATAAAGAGGTTCTCATTGTATTCCATATTCTTTTCTATTAGTTGTTTAAATGTAAAAAGTGCATCTATGCAGTTTCTATTTCTTCTAAAACCCATCTGTTCTTCTGCTAGTTGTGGTTCTATAACTGTTCTTAACCTTGTTTCTTATTATCTTGGTGTACATTTTCCCTACATGGCTCAAGAGTGAGATGCCTTGATATTGTGTGCATTCTCGTTTACTCCCTTTGTTTTTCCACAGTGGTATTATTATTGCTTGTTGTCAATCAGCAGGTACAGTTAGTTGTGTCCATGCTGTGTTAAAGATTCTATGTAGCCATCTGATGCTGCTTCCCCCTGCTGACCAAGAGAAAGCATTTGATAGAGCTGATAGGAAATTACTATGCTAAACAATGACCCAATATGGAGTAAGTGAACATCTTATTAGATTATGCAAAAGCTTATATAATGTTTGCAGAAATGTGGTTAGAACAAATCAAGGAATATCAAAATCCTTCACAGCAACATCAGAAGTAAAACAGGGATATGTACTACTACCACAATTATTTATCATCCACATGGCAGCATATGCAAAGATGTTGGTTTCTGTTGGTAGCTCATCTATTCCTGGTGCTATGCATTTAGTCTTGCATTGTTTCTTCATGATACTCTCCTAGGAGGTTTAGGAGTTCTTTGAAGTGCTCTTTCCACCTTTCTATTACTTCTGATGGTTCTATTAGCTGTCTTCCATTCTTGTCATTGATTATTTCTGTGGGATTATAATTCTCTTTTTTTCTATATACTTTTGAGTACTTTGAAAAACATTCTGCAGGCTGTTCTCTCATTATCTGCCAATGATTTTCTGAAGCATCCCCAAGATTCTTGTTTTACTTTCTTGATTATCCTGTTGGTATCTTTGCGTTGTAATTTGTAGTTTATATAATCTTCTTTCCCTAATTTTATCCAACATTTGTATGACTCTTTTTTCAACTTTACTGCTTCTTTAATCTCTTCATGCCACCATGCAGTGTGTTTGATCCCATTCCATCTTATTCCTTTTTTCATTTTCTGCATAGTTCTTCTGTGATGCAAAGTAAGGCAGTTCTGTATTCCTTCCATTCATCCTCCATGTGTCCCACTTCTGGTGACAGTTGGTTAAATGCTGTCTCCACTTTTTATTGTAACCATTTTGTTATTTCTTCTTGTTTAAGTTTTGCTATCTTAATTCTTGTTTTTTATTTGATCTTTTCATGTCAATATTAGATTTGTCATTTCCTGTAGTTAGCTCTACAGTCTTATGATCAGTGTCACATAGCCCACTGAGATACTTCTGCATCAAGTATTCTGAATCTTCTTTTTACTCTTGTTAATATGTAATCAATCTGACTTTTAG
>JANHZU010007138.1:51906-67886 GCA_032468055.1 Acrochordus granulatus
ATCCTTTGCCCATTCTTGTTCCTTTCACTGCTCTTAGCAGCATGTGGGCCAATAAACTGTTTGTACTCTCTTCTGTTAGTGTCCATTCTACTGTTGAAATCTCCCATTACATAGTGTACTGTTAGCTTCTACTTTCCCTATCTCCTTGGATAGTTCATCGAAGACCTCATCTTTTTGTTCTTCTGTGTAGTAATCATTACATGGAACATATAATTGTACAGATGTTTCAATTTGCTCTCCTCTCTTGATTTTCAATATTATTATTCTGTCTGAATAGTTGTTGATGTCAAGTATGCATTTTGCTATATCTGGATGTACCAAGAAGACTACTCCATTCTTTGCTGTGTCCCCTCTGAATAAACAAACAAGTATCCTTTGCGAACTTTCTTATTATTATGTCCTTTGCATCTTATATCAGCTAGTCCCATTATCTTGATCCCTCTTCTTTCCATTATTTCTAAAATTTCTTCTGTTTTGTTTCCCAAATTTCCTGTTTTGTACATTGCTGTTCTGTCTCTTAGTCCTATAACATGGTTATTTCTCATTTGATCTGTCCATTTGTACAGTATCTCATTGTACTTTCTGTAGCAATATGATATCCACTGCCGGCTTACTTGGGCCTGTTGCAATTTTACCAAAGCCTCTTTTATCAGGCAGTTTCAGAGTGACCCAGGATGGCTTCCATGGCTGCTGTAATAGTCCTGTGGCACAAAGCCACACCATACTTCTCCCAATCCTAGAAATCCCTTACTTTGTTCTATTACCATCTCTCAAAGTGTGGATGGGGGGTTGGACTTTGGGAGGAAAGTTGCTTTTAAGATTCATTTTTCTTTTGTTTATACAAAGGCATACTTAACCTTGATTTATCTGTTGTGGTTAGTCATAATTTAGTTTGCTTGATTTTGGCTTAGCATGTGGAGTTGAACCCATCCATTGTTGGCTAAAAAAAGATGATTTTTGGCCTGGTGTAGCATATGAATTTGGATGAAATAAATCATAGTTAACCAAACAGTGGTTTAGCAGAATGCATGAACCCACTTATAAAAATGGTGTACAGGTAGTCTTCTTTTAGCAACCACAGTTGGGACCTGCAACTGGGTTGTTAAGTGAAGCAGTTGCTAAGTAAACCACAACTGTACTTATGATCTTTCCTCTGTTTTAGAAACCTACAAAGGTGTAAATGTGAGAATAGATTGTAAAGTTACTTTTTACAAATAATCCATCAAAGACCCAACCCACTAACAGGCTTGCCATGTTCTGCAGCCAGCCCAAACCAAGCATTTTTATTCAGTTCCCCATTACTGGAGTACATCTCGAACATTTAAAAGCATGAGCCCATACACAGCTCCTTGAAAGTAAATCTGTTGAATTCAAGGGTATTCACTCCTAGTGAATGAGTTTGCACATGTATTACTGGTTTCAAAAAGATTTAAGAACATACAGCCTTATCTCTTGTACACATGATCCTCTGTGAGGAAGGCCAGTTTACTTCAGTGAAGAAAAAAACAAGTTCAATACAGATATTTAAAAGCTTCATGTGATCCACCTAAAAGACAGATTATGCATTGCTTTTAATCATGAGTTTTTCTTTCTCAGGTACTCATCACTTTTCAAAGGCTCTTTGACACTGTACATTGGACGTGGAGATCTGCAAAAAGTAGGAGAGTAAGGCTCATGGTTTATTTCAATGGTTCTTCCTGAGATTAGAGGATTTTTTCCAATTTGCATATGAAGACAGATTATCCCTAAAGGATAATCTGCCCTAGAAGTTATACAGCATCTGAAATCATGGAGGGAGTCTTCCTTTGTTTCTAGGATGGAAAATATTGATAATATCTCATAATATTTCAGGTTACAATTAGCAAATGAGTTCAACTCTGAAATCCATCTCTCGATCACCACCTGATCCACAGCTCTAAATCTTATGCCACACTTCTTAATTAATTTTCTAAGATGTTCTCACCCTATTCTGTAGCTAATTTACATTTCACATTGTTATCAATACATTTTATGTTTCCTCTTACAGTGAACCTCTAGTTTTCCCAATAATATTTCAGTGAGACACCCCACACCAAAGTATACAGAGTTGTTATTTGGGCTAATAAAGATGTATATGGTTGTTCTTATTAGTCTAAAGCATTTGGATATTGCTCTTTAATCATTCTTAGATCAGTTTATAAGTTTATAGAAGTTCACTATACTTAGGCTAAAAAGACATGACTTGGAAGGAAAATGTAATGAATAAGAACAAGAAATAAGATTAAGTTTGTGCAATAAATAATATTAAGTTTGTGCAGGTGATTCAGTGTATGGGGGTGATCATATAACTCCTCTTGACAATTTTATTTTGAGGTGTTTTTTCATCTTGCCTTTATTATTTTTACAAAATAACTCAAGATGGCAAACATACTTAATTTTTCTTCCTCCTCCCTTATGCCTAAAGTGGGATTAGAATACACAGTGTCCTGGTGTCTAGACCAAACTGGCCCTTTCATTTCATGCATTTCAATTTCATGAAGAAGCTGCCTCTTTCCTGGGATTGTGAAGATGCTGCCTCATCTTCCTTGAAAAAGATGTGTTTGATTTAAGGAATGCCAGCAGATGCTATGTGCACATCCTAATGCACTCCAAATTACATTAACCCCTTCAAATCTGGACTACTGAATGTCTTAAAGGCTACCTAGATTATAACGTTTAATGTTAAAATGATCTTGAAGTATTTATTGCAACTGCCATGGGTTGATCTTAAAGGCCCAGATAAAACAAGTTTGCCAAAGATCAGAAGATCAAATAAAGCTGATGGCTGATGCATTTCCTAGTTGATGCCTGACTCAGAGATTTCAGGTTGTGCACCATTTTTTTGTCTTCAACAGGAGCTTGCTTTGAATGACCTTACTTAACTGATACTATCTACCTGTGTGTCCCTTTCATTTATTAGCAATATGAATGTTAATACCAGATCAATAGCATTGCCATTGTTGGTTGGTCAGATTTTAATATCAATAGTTTGACTTAACGTTTTCCCACCTTTCTTCTTTCCACCTACCTCCCTTGAAAGTCCATTGTTTAGAAGAATGGAGACTTTTAAGTGTTATTTGCCAGATAAGAGCCAAATATAGTTTCAGGATAGTTTTGCATGGGTATTTCATTTTGCTGTAATGAAGGGAAAAGGGACTTTTCTATCATTTTTCTGGGAGGCCGTCAGTCTTTAGTTTACCTTCAAGGGAAGCTTAGCAATAATCATTCATTTCCTTAGAGTGAATGCAAAGATTTGTATACCAGGAACACATGTAGACCTCAAGAGTCAAGCACTGGGAATGTAAGTTTGTTCTCCTGAACTTTTGGATCTGTACTTGGATCCATCATCAGAGGACAAGAATGTGTAACCATGATACATCCATTGACCATATTCTCTCACTCTTAATGATGACTTAAGTGCTGGTAATGATCTGCATATTCAGTTATTAATGATCCTAGCTAGTGGCAGTGAAGTCCCATTGTGAATCCTTAAATGCTAACTTTAATTACTGTCTCACAACCCGTGCTTGGCTATGCTTATGTCACCCCAGCCTGTGTAGTTTTTTTGCCTCTAGTCACGCTGGAGGAAACTCCACACATCTTTTAAAAGACTGTGGTCTTGTCTCCCATGCCTCAGTCATTTCTTGTGCTGTCTTATTGTCCGCTTGGCCAAGAATTGTTGCGGCTCAGCTAAGAATTGTTGCAGCTGAGTTAAACTTTTGTCCTTGTTCAAGGCAGTGTATGCCACTATCAATAAAAGATCTTGTCTTTGGATGGCTACTTTATGTTCACATATCCTTGAGCCCAGTCTCCATCTTGTTTGGTCGATGTAGTCATGATGGCAACTGGCACATGGAATGCGGTAGACAACTCCCAATCTTTCAAGTTAGCCTGGTGGTCTTTGCATCTCGTGATCGGTCCCCATATTGTAGTCATGGGTGGTGGGCAATGCCTACTTGTAACTCACAAGCAATGCGTTCAGTGGCTACCTCTGACATATGGCAGTGCATGCTAGAATGTAATTTTTGTCTTTTCTTAGTGATCGTCTTGCCTGCCTTGATCATGTCTCAAACAGAGGTTTATAAAAGATTGTGGATAGCTGTTTTTTTGAAACTGGTTCAACAGGCATTGTGCTCCTTTGCAGTCTCTCCTATGTAGTATTTTCACACAACTCCTCTTGTAAATTAAAGGGTGAGTGCTGTTGAATTTGAGGATTCGAACAGTGTTGGTTGCCTTTTGCTAGACTGTGGTGTTTAACATGCTGTCTCCTCCTCTGCTGACCAGCAAGGAGCTTGCGTTAAGCATGTGGAAATCTTGTACCTTGTCTCTCTTTGTGATCACAAACATGGCATCTATGTAACAGTGCCAGAAGGTCAGTTCATTAGTCCGGAAGCCTTGTAGGACCAGTTCTGCAATTATCCCTGAAACTGGTGAGCCCTTAGCCATAACAATTCTTGGTTGAGCGGACAAAAAGAAGCACGAGAAATGATTGAGGCATGGGAGACAAGACCACAGTCTATTAAAAGATATGTGGAGTTTTCCCCAGCATATCAAACCCTGTGTGGCTGGAGGTGAAAAACTACATAGGCTGGGGAGATATAAATACAGCCAGGCATGGGTTATGAGGCAGGAATTAGAAGTTAGCATTAAAGGACTCACAACGGGACTTTATTGCCACCAAGTAGGATCATTAACAACTGAATACACAGATCATGCATTTAAGTCATCATTAAGGGGTGGGGGAACATGCTTAATGAATGTATAAATGACTCATGGTTGTAACATGGCTCACACATTCTTGTCCTCTGTTGATGGATCCAAGCACACATCCGAAAGCTCAAGAGAACAACTTACATTCCCAGTGCTTGACTCTTTGGCGTCTACATTTTCTTAAGAGTACCAGATGAATTTCCATCCCATCTATAATTTCAGTGGTGCCTCATTTTGTTTCCCCCGTACTGCCTAATATTTTTTCTTTTGTGTTACCAACCTCTTAGATTGTAAGAGTTAGGGTTTGTTTTTCAATTGGACTATAAGCTTCTGTAGGAGATACTATGGTTTCAATATGACAGTGCAGTATGGACTGTTGGAGACTATTGGAGAGAGGGAATAAAAAATAACAGGGGGAAAATATCACCAGCTGAATGACAAGTGCATCTTCTGATCTCTAGGTTTTGTATGGTTTATTCAGAAGTGCCAAATTTCAGTGAGCCAAATCCTGACTATGTTGCCCAGCAGTCACAAAACAAAAATGTAAGTATAATTGCCTTAATTTGATTGTTCTTAGCCAGTGGCATGTAGGACTCAAATAGTGTAGGCTGAACATAAGCTTGGTCAATGAAACTTTACATAGTTAAATTTTAAAGATTTAGAGTAATAAATTGTTTGTAAATGTATACAATTCTTTCTTGGAAAAAGTGGGCTCTTTTGTTTCCAAAATGTGGGACCCAATTTCTTTAATTTGAGAATTAAGAAAATCCAAGGACTTCGGTCTGACTTGATACTGAGTTGTGAAATAAATGCTTCATGATGGATTTCATAAGCCAAGAATCATTCCTTGCCTAGTCACAGAATGACTGTAGCTTTCTTCTATTTCTTCTTTCTCAAGCAGAATCCTTTAAAAAAATGTTTTTTATGATAACCAACTCGTGTTGCATTTCTTCTCTTTAAAATCCCATGCCTGTTATAGATTTTGTAAAAGTTGGGTTTTACATTTGCCTATCAAAAGAAAATTTCAGCAGGTGACAGCATTGGACTAATCTTGTTTGGATTCAGAAGCTAAGCTGAATGAGGCTGAGTTTAGTACGTGGATAGGACTTCAACCACCAGTACTGGAGATATTGATTAGACCAGGAATGACAAAGAACTTCAGTACTGTTGAAAGTGACACATATATGGATGCCTCCATGAAGTGATCAGGAATCAATCTCAACTCAGGGTTTATTTTTATATAAAATAAAGGCCACAACAAAGTTTACGAATTAGATAACCTAATTCAGAACAAATATGTCTGGTGTTTTGGGCTTTACCCTCTGCTAGTTCCAACCAAGATAATTACTTGTCAGAGTTTATGAAGATTCAGATCATCTAGAAGGATGTCCACAGGGGATGTCAAGCGGCAAGCAAGACCAGGGATCCAGCCCCATTCCTTTTTATGTGCAAACAATGCATGTGAAGTGTTGTGGCTTCAATAATTCAATTATACTTGCCATTTTGAAATCCAAGCTGAGTAGTCTGTCATGGCTTTCCTTTCAGAAAGAAAGGATAATAAAGTGTTAGGTCTGTAACCTGAGAGAGCTTTTACATGTTTAAAACCCATTTTGATTAACTGAGGAATTTCTCTTGCATGATTTTTAAAAGAGTGGTGCAATGTTTAATGCATTGGATTACACTGAGGGAATCTGGATTCACATCCATCCTCAGCCATGGAAACTCCCCAGATGGCTTTATGTACATTGTCAACCAAACATGCCTCATTGAGTTGTGAGGACAAAATAGCAGTGATTCCCATATTTGCAGCCTTGACTGCTGGAGAAAATATGAGAATCATATATAACAATGATATAAAATCTTGACTGGATATAGATTTGCAAATATAGGACTTCAAATGGGAACAAACTTATTGGCTGGTTGGTTAATAATATCTTAACAAATAATATGCCAGCCAGTTCTTGTTTTGTTCTTGAAGGTGGAATGGTTCTTGAATGTTGTTGTTGTTTTGCAATTTAGTATAGTTTGTTTATGCCACCTATTCTTTATCCTCTTCTCCACTAGCACTCTGAACACTCACTTCGTTATTCTGGATGGATAGTTGGATTGGTTTTCTCCCTGTCCTCTGTCCCAGGGGCTTTTATATCTAGAATTTCTTCATGGGTCAAAATAGTTGTTTTGGTTCTCTCTTATAGACACCGAATGACACTGCACCCCCTATAGCCTCCCAGACTATACCAGGACCTTCTACATCAGCAGGTAATATAGCTGGATCTGAGCTAGTGAGAGAGAGAGCTGTTCTCACCTTGATGACATCCTGATAGTCTGATTTATAGATTTATAAATATAGATTGCACTAACTTATTGGCTGGCTAATGTATAAATAACAATAGCTGTGTTTGCATATAATATTAAATGATAAAGATGGACCTTTTGTTCCTTCAGCTCACTCATTTTGATTGGTTTGCAGTCATGTAAATTATAATGTGATTTATTTGGTTTTGGTGTAATGTTACATACTAATTTAGATACTGTGGCTTATTAACCATGGCTTATGACAATGTTGCATGGGAATCCAATTAGGCCCCTGCCTGTGGAATATTCTTCCCTTGGTCTTCTGAAAGGGAGTTAAAACATACTTCTGTAGCCTTGTATGGAGAGCCCAGAGGAGCATACAGATACAGGGCTGGTTAGTCCCATGAAAGCCCTTTCTTCGCTTTTTAATTGATTTTATTAGTGTTTAATTATTCTTGCCTCCTTTTAAATTTCCAAATTTTTAACTTTTACGTTATTTTTATATTTTAACATTTTATTGTACATCACCCAGATGGTGATAGAGTCCCTCTATGAGGACAGTTTAAAAATGTGAAAAATAAATAAAAATGAAAAAAATTCTTTGTATGGTCAACAAACCATACCTCAATGTATACTGATGGGGAGACCACATGGGTTCTCCCAGTATCTCAGGATTCAGTAGCAAAGAAGCTAGTCTTTAGGAGTACAATATTTGTGTGTGTTTTTTGAAAGTAAAGCTGGAGAAAGAAGTGGGAGACCTCTAGAAGGCAAATGGCTCTAGTTTTCACCTGTGACCTCTTCTCCCAAACCTCCAAAATATACTGAAAATGGGCCATTAAAATATGGTTGTGATTACCTTCAAAATACTTCCTATGCCCATTTCCTCCCTCCTCTCCATTATTAACTCTCTTCGGAAAACTCAGAAAAAGGAGCATCCATCTGCTCCTTCTTGTGATGATCCCTGGGGGCTTTCAGCTGCTCAGGAGAATAAGTTGCTTAGTGGGATGTCCAATCTCAATCTCTGGGCTGGTCTCTCTTTGACTGGCAGGAAACCTACAGAGCTGTGTGCTCGAAGTCATGTTATCATTACCTGGTGACTTACTGCAAATAGCAGAAGTCCCTTCTTGAAGAACCATTTGCCAGAGGACCCAGCATGTTTTCCAATCAAAGAAATGAAACTCAGTCCCAAAACCAAGTTGCCATGATCCAGAAACCAACCAGAAGCAAATTTGTCCCATTTTGTTTTCTCTACCTTTTCACCTGTTTTGGGAGGGGGAAATAAGTCTTCTTGCTCATACTTTCTATACAGTCTCCTTTGATGGTTCTTTGATGGTCTGAGAGGTCAGTATCAAATTTTATATGTTGGGATATGTCCTTCATGTTAACTGTGGTTTTAAAGATTACACAGAATTTTGTAGCTTCAGTCATCTTGTTTCACTCATATCTTTCTATGTTCCTTTATGTTGTTTGAGTTTAGCTGTGGAGAACCAGAATGGCAATGGGTTGATCCCCTCTAGTGGCACTCTGCACCCACCCAGCATCCCAACCCATCCTACCAGTGGTCGCATCACCAGGAGTCAGCCTAACCATCAAAGTGGAAGTTCATCAAGCATAGGGTCCTCCTCAAACCCAGTCAGCAATGGCAAAGAGACACGGAGAAGCAGCAAAAGATAGCAGGTGCTGTAGGTTTAGGAAAAGTTGGGATAAAGTGCCTCCTCCACTGCCTGCAATTTTACTTTGTGCCTCCTTGTGAGGCAGAACAGCTGCTGCTAAGGAGAAGAGATGGATACTAGGCTGGAGTAGAGACTGTGAGAACAACATAACATTTAGCCACTGAAATGTATTTTTAACATGGGGTGTTGTGACTGGGTAAGGGATATGGTCTTCAGTGTTTCTACTGAAAGGCCCGGGTTGCCTTTTAGGAATCCTCAAATATTGTAAATTGCACTTGTTCTTTGGAAATCAGTACAATTGACCTGCCATCTATTTACCTGTTAGTATTTTATTCCTGTGCATTGTCTTCGCAGAGAATAAGCTACTATGAATTGGGCATATGCCCTTGCATTTCGCTCTTTTTTGTTTAGGTCTTCTTAAGAGCCTGTATTCTGGATTTTAATCTATGAATTGGAATGAATATGGTTCATAACCTTCCTAGGATGTCCCATACCAAGGAAGTAGAGCTGGGCAACAAGAATTGATGCCTTGCTTTCCCAAACAACCTTAGGACTGGCCAAAAACAAAGCACTGTCATTTTTCCAAAAGTAACACTATAGTTTACGACAATCTTTAGAGAGATTTCTGAAAATAACATGGTAAAAATAATGACAAATTAATCTTTGTTTTAAGATCTTAGCTCTTAACTGTTATAAAAATGTATGTTTTTAAATATTGATTATTGTGCTGAGATCTTGAAATCTTTTATATTCCAATATAACAGAGGCTGTTTAGATTTCGCTTCTTGGTTACAGTCACTCTCCTATTTTCGGTCTTCCTGCAGACCCAGCCAAGTGAAAAATAATGCCTATCTTTGAACAAGAAGGCCCATGCAGACCAAGAAACCCAAACAGAATCCTCTGACATTTTTAGAGTCTTATGGGGCATTTTTCATTTTTTTATTTAAATACCTCTTTCCCATATGCATAAGTAGAAAACATAAGGGACTATACTAGGCCAGAGTTCTCCAAAGTCTGCAGAAAGCTATATATTGTCTAGCTTTCACTCATCCTTCATCATACACAGATCTAAGCATTTTAAAAGGGAGGTCTTTACCCTGAAACTGTTGCCAAAGTTAAAACCATTTTAATGCCAATAAAATGTCAAAAGAAATGTCTTACTTTTTGCTTGTAATTATGGTTAAATGGCAGCTGCTTAAATATTTAAACATGTTTTGAAATGCTTTGTTATATAGTTGTTTGGCTCTAAAGTTTGCTCCTTTTTCATTGTTCTCCATTCTAAAATAATTGCTTAAATTAATTTTTAAAATAACTTTGTTTATCTAGTTTGGTGTGGTTACTGAATGTACTATCTATGAACAATAACATTTTATGAATATTTGGGGAATAAATTTTAACCTTATCCTTTAAACATCTTCAAGAAGTGCAAATGCTTAATGGCACGGAACTATGGATTAGAGGAGGGCTTAATACTTATATGCAAAAGTGAAATGGACAAATAGCAACATAATTAAGTACCTGTACAATTATCTGACATAGGACAGCTACTTTAACATTAGGTAACTTAAGGTAAAGTAACTTGAATCACATGTAGACTCTGTTCTGGTTTGTGAGAAAGAAAATTCTTTCTTTTCACAGAAAGAATACAGACATTAGGAACTGGTTAGGTAATATCTCAGTCCTCTTATTCCATTTGAAGGCATGCTACTAATGCCATCTTGCCAAAAGTTTTCTTCTGTCTGAAATATCAGATTGGCATTTCTTCTCAGATGAAAATGTCGGTCTGAAGATTGTCATGATTTAGTTATTGGAAAAATAAGTAAAAATGAATGTAACACTATTACTAGTAAATGAAAATCTTTTGAGTTGTGAGCTTTGCATGGCCAATGCTGTACTGAAGAGCTGGAAGGTCAGGCATAGATTTATGAAATACTTGTTATTGTGGGTAAGTTAGATTGTTTCCCAATTTCAATAATTGTGAGAGTGACAGTGTAATTTTTGGTAAGTTAATACTTCGAGTACTTCTGCATTTCTCTTTGAGCTGGAAGAAACTGGGATGTAGAAATACTGTAATATTTTAGGGTTTCAGCAAAATTATTGTAATTTAATACCAGGATATTGTCCTTTGTGCCTACTCCTGTAAAAAAAATTGAAGAGTTCATATATTGTTTATCTGCAGAAAAGTGCTGTAAATTTAACACCCTCGGATGTTTTGTACTTCTAAGGTTGCCTCTACGCTAAAAGCTGTTTCTAAGTTCTGGAAGCCATACGTTGGGTCCCTTGTTCCAAATGCCCTTGTATATAGCACATAGTTGCATTTCTCTTGGGCCCACCTGAGACTTTGTCATCTCAGATTTTGCTGAAATAATCCTTTGTCTCACTCATGGTGTTTGGCACTCATAAACCCAATTAGCAGAAATGTTATTTTTCTCTCTAATGAAGAAATGACAATCTTCCTTCTAACGACTTTACTTGGAAATTACAATAAAGGTTGCCAAGTTTCTAGTAATAGCTATGGTCTGCAGAAGCCCAGTGAGATCCTTTTCTAATTGTTCTTTGGGGGGAGGTGGATTTCAAATTTTGTACATATGATCTATTGGTCCGGGACCACAAATATGATTTGATTTGCAATTAGAGTCACGCAGTTGGCTATGGGTGCAGACGGGCAAAGATGATAATCACCACCAGCTTTCTCCCCTTGCTGGTAGACACGTTACAGACCTGCGCAACCAACGCCGGTGGAGGTGTAGTATTGCCTAAGTCACCCTTTCTATTTTTACAGAGAAATTAGCAGTTAAGGAGGCGGGGCTTCCTCGGTCGACGCCTTGAGGAGGTCTGGGCAGGCCCCCTGTCGTCCGTCAACCTGCAGCCCTTCCTCAGACGGACCCCGCCTATCACCGCCACCTTGCCGCTTTCTTCGCCACGTGAGCCGGTGGGCCTCGGAGGGTCCTTTTGCGAGAATGAGTCGACTTAGAAGCGCCTGCGCTTTAAAGAGGCCGCTCTCGGGGTCTTGAAAATGGGTGTTGGAGGAAAAAGAGCGGAGCGGAGCAAAGATTGGGAGGTGGTCGTTTCCGAGTGCGACTGAGGAAACGAAATTGGTTCGAGCAGAAAAGCAGGCGGACGTTAGCCACCCAGGGAGAGAAGAGGACTCGGAAAGCGCCTCTCGCCGGCACTGATTTGGCGAGTCGGGAGCGCGAGGATCCTGCGGTGGGGGATGCTGGTGAGAGCCAAGCCGCGGGAGCAAAGGACTCCCTTTGGAAACGGGCGCCTCATTCAGGGAGAAGCAATAGCGGGTAGCACAGGTTGGCGGAACGGAGCGAGCAAGAGGAGTTGCTAGGACAAGTCTGCTTCTGAACTCGGCTCTGCCACGCAGTGCCCCTTTGGCGAGGCTGCGGGCTCTGGAGTTTGGCTCCCGGTTTGCAAAGCGGGGAGGAATAATCATGGTCTGTCTTCCACAGCCGTGGCTGGAAAGAGCGCTGAGATAATAATGTACGCAAAGTACTTGTTGCACGGAACGGTTTCCAGTATATCCCTGTATAAGCGATGCTTTCGCTGCAAACCTTAAGTCGAATTTCGGGAGAGGCGTTAAGGTTGCAGGTTTCACCCTGACTCTTGGACGTGCCGGTTGAGGCTCGTAGGAGTTGTCGTCCGAAGCCTGGAGGAAACCTCTCGGAAAACCCTCTTAGGATAAGAGAGTAGGGGTAAGGTTTCCGGAGTGTAGGCGGAAAAGTATGGATAGAACTGCTTTCGTTAAAAAAGGAGCGAAAGGGGTAGATTATCAATCTTTTTATAGCATAATCTGCCCCTTAATATCGTACTTTCTCTAGTTCCCTGCAACCCCTGTGTAATCTTGTTGTGAGGAAAAGAGGAGGAAGGAGTGTCGTGTATGTTCGCTGCCTTGAGCGGTTTACAAAAATCATAAAGGTGGGATATAAATTTTAAAAAATATCTTTCCTCGTTTTCTTAGAGGAAAATATACTAGGATTGCCAGGCTTGGTTGTGAGAATTTAATTTGCCCTTAAGTGTGAGAGCCAAGCTACATGTCCAATTCAATTCCACTTTTAACTCAATGCATCACCAGACATGTTTATCAAGGTAAACTACTTGTGCAAGTCTAAAACTGCAAGTAACAGTTTTCAGGTTTAGGACTCACCAGTTACACTTCAGAATGCACTTTTCAGCATCTCCAATTTTTAAAAGAACAATTTCTGCATGTAGAAATAAAATGTTCCCAAGAAATCTTTGTCTCTGTATGCTTCTTTCCTCCACGTTGTAAAAATGCAGTTCCTTACATGTGCATCTGAACTGGTGTAATTCTATGCTGGAACTTTTTCTTAGGGGTGTTTCAGTACAGTATAGGATGTGATGTTCAGGAAATTTGGTGGTTAGGGGGTCAACAAAGGGTATCATGGGAACTGAAAAATGAGAAACTATAAAAATAAGTAGGAAAGAATGAAGGATGGAAGATTTCATTTGAAGTAATTTTAGTGTATTACTAATACTAATTAGTATTATGTTTGCTAAACAGCAAATATTTTACAATTCTAACTATTGTAGTTAAAAACAAGCAAACCTGGTTTTCTTATTCTAATTGCTGCCTTTAGGCCTGATGCTAAAATCATCTTTTGCTAGGATTTAATCACTTTGTTAAGCATGAATATCACCTTTAATAGACTGTGTTGCCTATTCTACTTGGGAACAGCTGTTAAAATATGAAAATATATTTACCATATTTTCCACATTTTGTCCATTTTTTAGAGAGGGATTATTTTGAGTTTGATTCTCTATAGAAAGTGCAGCTAAACAGCAAATATTTTACAATTCTAACTTGTAGTCAAAAACAAGCAAACCTGGTTTGCTTATTCTAATTGCTGCCTTTAGGCCTGATGCTAAAAGATACTTTACTTCAGGTGTAGTAAAGTTAGTTACTATACCTGAACTCAGTAACTAAATGCAATCTTTCACAATGCAGCTTTGTATAATAAATGGTATTACAGGTGCATTGAGCAGGTGCATTGTTCTGCAGGTGTTTTAGCTCATGCATATACTTGTACTTTGTGAGATGAGGATGAGATTCTGAGGATTTGCAGAAGTTTGCTTTTGGGCTTGAGGGTCCCCTCAAAAAGAGCATTCATGCAGTCTGGCACTTAACATCTGATATTGCAGGTTGCTTGCTCATACCTAGAAAGATGATTGGCTGGATTTCAAGCACGGTCTGCCTTTTATTGCTATTGAATAGTGTTTGCACCCAGAAGAAGCAAGATCTCCGTTGTGGAGGTAAACTAAGCTATTTTTAAAATTAATCTAATTAACAATGGGTTGGTTGAGTGCTTAAAATTCTTAAAACAGAAAAAAATTAACTTTGTTTTTTAAATTCTGCACCTTCCAGAGAATGTTTCCACGTTGGCTAGTAAGGAATACCAGGGTTGTTTTATTGGATTATATTGTTGAATGAAGAGATATGTAGCTTCTGTGTGTGCATATGTGTGTTCCTCACATTGTTACATGAAAATAGAAGATGGAATCAAGACCTTACAATAAAAGGTAGAGAAGGATGGCACAGGTTTTGTCTAGCTTTCAGTAGTTTCTCATTTAGTCCCTGGAATTCTCTTGTGTCCTAAAAAACTTCATTTGATATGCGTGTCCCTTTTTTACAGCAAACTCTACACCTCTGCTTGTACAAACATGCACTTAAACTATTTGCACATGGACCAGCAGCTGAGATAGCTAAGCAAATGCATTATTAAAAGTCTTTTGCCCATATCTTATGACTGAATAGTTAACATGCATGTTACACTATAACCTTACTGCATCCTACTGAAAGGAAAGGATTAAAAAGCCTTGTGCCTCATGTCTTCACTTATGCTAGCTTGGCAAGACTAGTAGAATTTACCCTTTAGGCTCAGCTTTCCTTCACTTCGATAAATTCTTCAACTGATCTTCAGACAGTGGTCTCTCCCATCTAATTGCAGAAATGCTTCCCTTTTTCCTTGTGGACTAAACAATTGGCATTGCTTCAAAGGCTGCATGGCCCATGTGAAAAGGCTGCTGAAAACTGGCTTCCAAATAACTACAGTATTTGAGGATACAACCAAAGACAGCGCCAGTAGTGGGACTTAACAACAGAACTACTTATCATTGGTTGTAACTGGTTGCACACTGGATCTTTTATGCTATTCCAAACATATTTTCTCTTGACCAGACAGGCTGGGAACTGAGGTTCTGCAATATTTGGAGAGCTACAGGTTGCTTTGTTCTACTTACATATAGAACTATTTTTTTGAACTTGAGAAGAGAGATTATTGGACCTATCCTAGAAAACACCTTCTGGAAGGCATCATAGTAACCCATTCTTTTCCTGTTATTCTTTCTGCTTTGGATTGTTAATTCCCGATTTGAAGAAGTTCCTGTTGTAACCTAACTGGCTTATAAGTGGTGGAAAAACATAGGAAAAGGAACGTGCTTTATCTAGTGGTTAAGATGCTGGCCTAAAAATCAGGAGACAGTTCTTAGGCCTCCCTTAAGCATGAAAGCCAGCTGGGTAACTCTGGGCCAGCCACACTCTCTCAGCCCAACCCACTTACAGGTTCATTGTTGTTTTGGGGAAAATAGGAGGTAGGGCTATTTGGTAAGTTTGCTATTATCAATATCAATATTGAAATATTTGAGCTGACCAAAATATACGTACTGTATGTTGATAAAATATAAATAATATCACAAGTGGTACTGAAGGCAAAGGAGACATTGGCAATCCAACCTCTTTCTTGCTGTTTATCTCTTTTTCTGTTATAGGCTATGAATTCTTTGCTTAGATGTACTGCTAAATAGTTGACACAGACACAGCCCCTTGGCATGGTTCCATCTACAGCATACTGTGTAATAAATAATGCATTTGTTCAGCTGTTAAATGTTGAGCATGGAGTTAATGCCTAAGTGATGGCTAGCTAGAAAGAAGAAAAAGAAAGGTTAAAATGGGACAGATGGCTACTTGACTGACAACTAATGAGAAGGAAAAGCTGCTTTGAAACTTAGTTAATCTGAGCTTGCTAACACAAATTTATTCTTTATTGTTTTCCTGAGAACTTCAGCTGTGATGATAGGCTTGTAAAAGATCTGACTCAGTCCAGCACCATGAAAAATGGAAATAAGTTGTGAATCCTTGCATTATATTCACAAATGTTCAATGTGGAAAATCCTTATTAAAATTGTCCCTAACTGATTATATCTGACTATATTGTTTTTGATAATTCTCTCATTAGTATTGATTCCAAAGTGATATTTGCT
>JANHZU010007138.1:132059-143225 GCA_032468055.1 Acrochordus granulatus
TCCAGTCCAGATGCCTGTTTTTTTAAACTTTGTTGCGATGCAATTACCCTGGACGAGTGAGAGTCTTCACAGACATCGTCTGTAATGTAGATCTGTATTTACAAGATGCATTTTTTAGAAACTGCTCATTTTATTTGTGGTAATTCAGTTTCATTTCTCAATTATATTTAATTCTGACTGTTTTAAGGGCAGAAAAATTGGTGAAATGGGCAATTCCTTTCCAGAACAGTTCTTTCATCACTGCATGAATCGCAGTATGTCATAGAAAGAAATTCTAAAAGGCACTATTTACTTTGGGATATTGCCAGGTAAGAGCCCAATGATGAACTAAAATATCAACATATGATTTCGACAGCTCTGTCATTTCCCCTTAATTTCACTATAAGATAACATGGATACTTATAGATCCCATAACAGGATTAAAAAAAGTTCTCAGCCCCACAATCTTCTGATCCCTCTCCCATAATCTGAATCACTAATTCCAGCCGAAATCCAGGGAGAAGCTATGTCATGCCGTGTCACATAGCAAGATAACCACAACACACATTCCTTTCTTGGCCTCCACCCTGTCAACATGTTTCAGGATTTTTTGGCAACACAGAGAAACTTCCTTTCCTCTAATTCTAAATGAGTGCATCACAGCAGGGAATATGCTGTTAGTGTCTTACAAGAGGTTTGTGTAAATTGCAAGGTATTTGGGCCTCTGACAGTTCTACATATTACTGCATTCAAGTGAAAAGCCAATAATATGCATACACTCTTTCTCATTTGGAGTGGAGTTTGTATGTTTGATGACATCCATAACTAATAATAGAAGTACAAAATAAATGCTCTTTTTGGAATCAAATGTAAGAAATGGGTAGAAGGAAGTCTATATAAACAAAATCAATTCTAGTGATACCTTCAAAATTAAAGCAGGATAAGGTTTGTTTTGGCTTAACATGTTGTATGAAACCAACTAGTTTTCATATCTTATAGCTTAACATATTGAACCAAATAATGTTTCCCCCCCCCGCAAGAAACTAGGGCTGGCATGACATGTAGTCCCAGCCTAATATTTTTGGTCTTAAATAGATATGGACAGCAACTAGACTGAGTTTGATAGACTTAAATATTTCCAGACTTTTGATGCACAATTGTCCCACCTTATGCCCACAATCTTATTACAGGCAAGTTGGATTCCATATGTTTTTTTTCCATCTAAAGATCATGTTTTTCCATCATTAAGGAACATACCTACAAAGGATCTTATGGTATTATAAACTATATATCTGGAAAGATGTTTGCAGTCAATCTGCAATGAGTTCCTACTGTTTAATCGCCCAGCTAAGGCCAGTTGAAAAGCTAAGTAGGGTTGACCAATGTCAGTACTTGGGTAGAAACAAAGAGGAAATACCAGGTTGAAGACTAATCTTGGAAGAAAAGTCTGGAATAAAGCAATAAAAATCCATATCTTTGTTGTTGCCAAAAAACCTACACGGCCATGGCCAAAAAGTCATAGAAGTTGAGCCTAGCTTAAAGAAGACTACTGTATGTATTAATACTTTAACTATGTCAATTGAAAATCTGAAAAGGAAGGAATAAAGAAGAGTTTTATGTTCTCTGTTTGTGACATTGATCACAATATCTGGGCTGAGTATGCATTAAGAAGTACAATGTTCCTTAATTCTTAGATCAGACCTATGAGTTTGTATCTGGACCTAACCTTTGCCCATTTCTAGGCTACAGTCCAATTTATCAGATGCATGAATCATTCAATTGCAGGAATAATTTGGTGAAGTATTAGGATGAGGGACAGGATAATAGATACAGAAATGAAATGGCAAAAGCATAGAGTAAAGATTACATAAATCTTGTATAGTCTTTTGCCCGTTGGACTTATATTATAAACAGGAAGCTCTGAAAATAAATGATTCTAAAACTAAAGTTCTAATACTTGCTAAATGCCCTAGGTCTGTGTTTGGCAGATGAATGGACATCCAAACAATATTTAAAATCTTAGTTATTTGGGGTAGTACTGTATTTTACTTCCCTGATAAGCATAGGACCCATTAAGCCTATGTTCAAAATGCCTAAAATCAATCATAGCCTGAAATCTTTGTACTGTTCTAGAGGGACATTATTTTTACTGGCCATTCTTAAGGTATTTGCAGCAAAAGTTCATGCATGACTTCTTTGCTCACCATCTTGGTCTATATAGCTCTTTTTCCCTCTCAGGCAGAGCACAATCTAAATTCTTAAGGGTTATTTTCCAAGTGGCAGGAAATGTGCCTAATGTGGTCCTTTGTCATGATGTTGGTATGATTAAAGTGAAAACCACAAATTGCATATTCTGACTGAAAGTGCTATTTTTCCTGTGGTCATCTGAATCCTATTCAATGGTGGTTCAGAAACAGTATTAGTCAGTTTAAAGCAGTACTTCTCAACCCCGGCTGCTTGAAGATGTGTGGATTTCAACTTCCAGAATTCTCTGACCAGCCAAAACTTCTTGGATGCATTCAATATCATGGTACCACTAGACTGTCTGCAGGGGATGAGAAAAGCAGACTTATTTGGTTATGCTCCAAAATCTCAGAGCTTTTTCACCAAGCAATTTCACCTATTAAATGAAAGCATTCTTCCTTCCCCTTGTCATCAATGGCCAAATTATGGAAGGAGAACAAAGAAAGGAAGAGGTCATTTGAGAGATGGTCAAAAGCAACAATGCTTGCCATGAGCTAGGACTCAGGTTTTGTTACAGTCTCCAGATTTAATTAAGGACATAATTCTTGTGAGCCTGTAATACTGATGCTTTGCCATTTGAACAAATCAAGAACACGTTTCCTCCACTGTTGTAGAAGCACAGGTTGCCCAATCCATGAAACATAGCTTTCCGTAACAGCTAGACATTTTTAAAAGCGGAGGGTTAAAGCAATATGCTTTTAACAATGATTGTTGAAAAACAATAGTGGAAGAAAAGAAAGCTAGTGCTCTTCAGTCAGTTTATTAGCTTCCTAAAGGCATCCAGCTGGCTTTGGTGTGACATAGATTGCTAAACCAGATGGACTTGTGGCTTGACCCAGTGCAGATTCTGTTCTCAAAAACTATCCCTTTCTAGCATATATAGTCCATGATATTCTAGGCAGACAGTGTCTGTTTAAAATAATTAGATTTTTTTAAATAAAGTCTGCTCTTAAAACAGGAAGAAAGGGAATCAGTCTCCAAAATCAGACCTCAGGCCCATCTCCCAGAGATAACTTTGTGATGAGAACTGGTTATACATTAAATACTAATAATTGCTACTATATACTAATCTAGCACTAGCTTTATTAGCAGAAATTAGATGAATAACTTCATTATGAGGACATGTTTTCTTATTTAATAGGCATGAAAGGCACAATGGCAGAAGTGGATTCAAGAAAGCCAACTATAAAACTAGTAATTATATGGGACAATTTTTATCCATGATGCTTGGAAGTACATAAAGAATAGATAGTGCCCTCTACTGCACTCTGTGCAAAATATCACAATCTTGAAAAAGCAGTTTCAGCTCCCATAATCCTCCTTCAAAATGGTGTAGTCTATGATAACTGGGAATTATGAAAACTGTAATCCAACACTGTGAAAAGCAATATTGGCAGCTTTTATTATTTACTGAATCTTTATCCTAACATCCATTGTATTTTTGGAAAAATAATTGCTCAATCCTTCATATAAGACTTGAAGTTTGGTTGCCAGCCATAAAATAGTTACATACAACCACAAGTTACAAGGCTTTAAGATAATGTGCAAAATTAAAATAAAATCTTACCTGCATTGTAATTTGATATAACTTCACTTGGAAAGTATAATAAGTTCTCCAACCACTTTAAAATATTATTATGAATAACTAATAATGACACATTCTCTCCAAAATTCAAATAAATCAAAATGAATTAAAATATCATGATAAGTCTGCAAGGGTTGGGAAAAGGAGATACTAATTTGGTCATGACTCCTTCATTTGGTCAAGTCACTATTCATGAGATTGACAGCATATACGTTTAATAAATAAATAATGAAATATTTGACATTGCTTTTAATAAGGGATGTGAAACAATTCTAATATTATTAAAGATTAATAAAGTCAGTAACTCAGTATGTTTTAACCTGAACCTCAGTAAACATGGAGATGATAATTATCATTGCAATGATAATTGGATAGATCAAAGACTCTTAAAATATGTTGAGTAGAGGTCTATCCTTAAGAGACACAAGGGAGGTCTATAATTTTATATTTAGGCAACAGTTATAAACATTTGCCTGCCACTACTGATGGTTATAATTATATGTTTATACAGAATGAAACAGAAATTATAAAGGCAAAGTTCTCAATTTCTTGAATAATTATGAAACTGTTTTTATGAGTTGTGCACAGCATTTGAGTCAACAGAAACCTTCCATCTTCATCATGTTCAATTAACAGAAAAATCCTATATGGATACACAGAAGATATTCAGTAGAACTTGCCTTCTCACTTGAGGGTAAGCCCTACTGAACACACTTCCGGTAAAATGAAAAGGATTAAACTGTATTTGAATATACAACTGGCATTTTCCCAACACATTCCAGGCAGTTTTCTTTTAGATCTTGAAGGTTGATGGTATTTTTGTCATCTGTATTTTAAAGATGTACGGCTAGAGGCCAGAAAAAAAATAAGCTGTTTAGCCTAAGTGGCATTCTACAGTTTCCAAAGCACCAGCAGCCTCAGATGTAGCACCAACCTCCACACAGCGCAGAGCTGTACAAGTATCTATGCTTGCTAAAAAGAAGAACCCTTCATTTCTATGGGAAATATAGAGTTGTAATCTCCTTTTCTGGCCAGAGTGCAAATTGTTACTTTCAGCAGCTGAGATCTGTGCATCACAGGAAACCTGGAATTGCTACTACCCATCCCAGGATATTAAGCAAAAATCCTAATCTAGCTAATTACACACCAGAATAGAGATATTATTTCGTACAATTTCTGGTAGATTTTGGAAGCACCAAATGAGTCTTGTGTCTCAATATAAGGAAAGGAGTTTTTCACAGACCAAGTAGCAAACTTATCCAAAGACAGATGGCTTTAATAGCCATTTTCCAGTTCAGGGAAAAGAGAGCTACAAATATCCTAAAACATCTACTAAGCTAAAAAAGCAATGCATGCAACACCATTTTATTGAGGAATCAATTACTGTCGGCAGGGATAAGCAATGGAACTGCTTAAATGATACATGAAACATTTTTTTCACTCAAATGCATTTTATAAATAAAATTAAGCACTCCAAAGGGAGTAAGCCTCAGATGAAGTGAACCCTTTAAATGGGAAAACTCAGAAGCGAAGTTATTTTAAACTCCCATCCAGCCAAACATCACTTTCACTGTGTCTGCATCAATCAACCACATCCCCATTTTTCTCACTGAAAACTGCTCAACTTGTGGTCCACATGTCTGCAACTCATGATTCCAGGTTTATGTTAGTATTGCACGCTTGAAGGCGAACTCTCAAGCTGAGGTAAACTCCCGGAACTTCATGGACGGCCTTGCCGTTTTCTGGCGATAGTCCCCAACGGGAATCTTTGCCGCTGGCTTGGCTTGACTACTTTTTTTCTGAACTTCCCACTCTCGTCCGGTCTCACATCCGAGTCCTACCGCACCCAGCCCCGCCTAACTGCTCCGAGGCGGCGTTCCTTATTTGCCCTGATGTTGCACACCCACGTGCGCGGCCACGCTTCACGGAACCCGGGTTGGCCCGGCCCCGTCTCTTGAGTTTAAGCCCCGCGGGCCGCCGGCTCCCCACGCAGCTCGGCGGGCGAAAACGCAACCGCGGCGCGGGCGGAGACAGGGTCGCAGCTGCAGGGAGAACCGCCTTCGGGGGCTCCCCGGCCTGGTCCCCGGGGTTGGGCGGAGCGGCTGGGCGGGCTTCCCCGGCAGGGGTCGCTACGTCGGCGCGGCCGGCCTGTTTTCCTCCCTCCGGTGGGCGGGCTGAGTTGCTCCCCGCCCGCCGCCCCACAGCAGCCGGAGGGCGCCGCGGCAGCCGAAGCGCGATCGATGCCGGGAGCGCGGAGGAGAAGGCGGCGGCGCTGCTGAGAGGGGGGCGGCCCCGCCCGGAGATGGGGATTCTCAGCATCACAGACCAGGTATGGCGGGCGGAGGGAAGGCGCTTCGCCCGACCCTCTTCCCTGCACCCAGCTCCGGCCTCTTCCCTCCCACCCTCGCCGGCTGGCCGGTCGGCCCGCCGAGCCCGCTACGCCAGTCGCGGGATGCACGGCCTAGCGCAGAGCCGCCCACCTCGTTTAGCGGGAGCAGCTTGGCTTCTCCCCGCGGCGCTCTGAGGTGGCCTCGGGATGGAGCCGGAGCTGGGGAAGCGAGAGGCGGCGGGCTGGCCTGGTCCTGGCCAGACGCTGCCCGACTCCGAAGAAGGCCGGCGGTAGTGCCCGGGGTGAGCCCGGCTCTTTCCCGCCTAAGAAGAAAGAGTTCCTCCGCCTTTCGCCGACGCACCTCGGCCGCGGCTGTTTCGCCGTTCCCACAGGCGGCCCTTTCCCACCCCAGCCTCCGTTGCGGGCCCTCGCTTCTGTCTGCGAAGCCCTCTCCTCCTTCTCGCTCCACACTCCCTTGCGTCTCCTCGCCTCCAGGCGCAGCCCCTGAGGAGAGGTTCGCGCCAGCGGCACAGGTTCTCTTAGCGTCGCGTCGTAGGAAAAGAGGATTTGGGCCTAGTGGAACTTGACGGCGCTCCGCGTTAGTTCTTAAAGATGCGGAATCCGCCCAGAGCGGTCGTGCTACGGCCTGCGTGCCTACAGAGCACTCCCTTCTCCACTTTTTCCCCACAGCAGTTACCCTCCGTGTGTGTGCACACGTGCGCGCGTGTGTACCGTACCTGGCATATCCAGCACATTTGCTCTTTATCCTCCACTCTCCATCGCTGCGCCCCTTTCTGCTTTATCCTCAGACTGCCTCATCTCTTCTGCATTACGTTAGTACTTGTTTCACATTAAGGCAAGGTACTAGTACAAGATTCAAGCTTATCCCTTGTCGAAATACTTTAAATCACTGAATAAGGTCAAATAATTTTTTCTGGGTAGGTATTTGGTCATACTTTTGGTGAAGCTGTATTCAGCTAGTTAGAGAAGAATGTTTTTGTGGCCCTTTTTGTTTTTCAACATTTCGGAGGCTAAAATGTACCTCTTTTTTCGCATTAGGCTGCTGCCACGTTTTGCAAATTGTACATTTTTGCTGTAGTTTACTGTCCTTTGTTTCTCTCATAGTCAGTTTGCATTTCTTTTCATTTGCTCCTAGGAGCTTTATCTCATTGTTTCTTCTGCAGTATCCACATTTCTACAATACTTTGAATGGTAACAGTTTCCATTCATGGCACCTAGGTAGAACACTTTGGCTTTTTTAATGTGCTCTTTTGAAAGTTGTAAAATTTGCCCAGTTTTTATTCTCTTAGTCTTGATTGTATGTAGCATGGTGTTCAGTTCATCTTACAGGGTTTAGATGAAACTCCCAAGTATTGTGATTGCATATTCCTATTATATATTACTTCTTTTTTGTAATGTAGAAGCAATAATCATGTTTACAGCTTTAATATGATTTATTTGATTTTAGCTTACATGTTAGGTGAAGGCAGCCATTTATCCACCAAGCTATAACAAGTCATCTTCTCCAGTGTTCTATTACTTTGAGCATAACAGAAACATTTTAATGTCAGCCAGTTTCAGGAGTCTTTTTTTCTCTTTCTTGAATGGACATTTTTGCTACAGTGTGGTTTTATTATATGCTGCGTTTTAAGGTATGATTGATATAACCATGTTTTCATTAGGATCGTGATGGGAGGATTTCATAGGGTCCTAATCACCAATGAGTATAAGGTTTTTCAGGGGCATGTCTGACTTATTGTGGAAAATACTGTATTGAGATGGAATTTTAACAAGGATATATATAAACTTCATTTAGGAAAAAGAAGTTAGGTGCTAAAATTATCTGGAAGATAACTTGTCTGGTACTAATATATAACATATTTTAGAATAATAATATATGACAAATATGAGTCAGCAGTGTGATACAGCTCCAAAAAAGACAAACATAATTTTCAGCTGCATCAGTAGAAGCATACTTTTCAAAACATAGAACATTTAATACATTCTGCACTTGTCAGACCTAATACTGTGCTTCTGAGAGAGAGTTACACTAAGAAGGATCAGAGAAGAATGAACAACGTGGTAATGAGGCACAAAATTTAATTCTGACAAGGCAAATTTGAAGGAAGTATGAGTTTAATTCTTGCAGCAGTAAAATCTTGCTCTGTGTTGTCATTCTAAAGTGCAAGATATAAAATAATGGCAATAAAGCTACAGTCTAGCCGATTCACCTTGAATATAACTAAACAATACTAAAAGATGGCTCAGGTAATATTGGGGCTCTGTTTGGTAAATGTGTAGAGCCTGCATTATCTGTTGAGATTGCTGGATTGTTGCACAGAGGAAGTTGGATTCAATGGTATAAACAGTCCCTTTCAACTTTCTGATTCTAATTCTTATGATCCCATGGCCTCCAGCAGATGGAAGTAACGACTCAGTCTTGATCTACCTTGCATGGATATTGATACTGCTTATTGGAATTACAGTCCTAAACATCTGGAAGGCAAGAAGTTATTTACCCTATATTTAGGGAGAAGGCATTTCCCCTCACATCAACAAGGCATATAGTATTCATAAGGGGCCTAGGTGCACAAACAGAAACATTGCCTTATCCATTTCTTTGAGATGGAAGTCATAAAGTAGCTTTTTAAACTAAGAACACATTAAGTAATAATTGAAAAGTGTGTTGTAGAAGTATTTAACTATATGCCAATTTTGTGAGTTAATTTTTAATTCTCAGGCTTGGAAAAATCCCAGTTTTTTAAATTACTATGCTATATTCTCCACTTAGGACTCCCTCAATATTCTTTCTGGTTATCTGATTTAAAACAATAGTCTAGAATTTGAAATATTTTATTCAAACTCCATTAATCTGATTTCTATAGATAGAAAGTTAAGTTCAACATATCTGTTAAAACATATGCATTTAATTTAGATTTTTGTGGCCAACATTTACCATGAGGACAGTGGGCAGTACATGATACCATTGCTGCATCGCCCAAGATTATAGGGCATAAATGGTTCTCTAGGAACAAATCTTTTTAAAAGGAGGGATACTGAGTCCACTACATTCCATATAGATGACTCATCTTTCTCCCTTTATGTGTGTATTGTTTTTTTTTTTTGCTTTTGCTGTTGTGTCCAAGCACTTGGATGGAGGGAAGGTTAGCTGGTTTGAAGGACTTTTCTGAAAAGAGATGCAGAGGCTGAAGTTTTTCCTCTGGAAGACAGGATGAACAGATGGGATTAGAACTGCCTTGTACGAGCCTGTGCTCAGTGTGTAGGAGGACCAGGAGGGTATTCAGTACAGTTCTCTGTTGTATTATTTTCCCTTTTTGTGGAGGATTGCAGTTAGAGCAATGCCAGGAAGATAAAGGAGTTGTCTTGCTTGTGTTTTTTTTATTATATTTCTCTTTAGTGTGTGCCTTGTACCTTTTTTTGTTAGATTTCTAAACCACCACAATAACAACTTAGTAATGTATAGAGATAATAGAGATTTTATACACACACACACATATACACAGACATACATATACACATACAACACAGATACACATATATACATATACACATACCCTCATAATGTAACAATTACATAAATTAAAAATAATATCATACACAGAAACACATGTTCCCCTATAAATTGCATTTTAAAGCCCTCAAGAACTTTCACTTCCTTCTAGAAGGACAATAACATTTAGCTTTTTGGAAGAGGCTGTTGAATAATATACAAGCCATTTCTAAAAAAAAAAGTTCCTCCTGGCAAGTAACCCCCCATGGGTCAATTGTAGCTAAGTGCAAAGCTATATAGGTTAAAAGTTAAAAGTAGCTCTTTCAAGTTAAAAGTAGCTCTTTAAATTACACCAAGAAATCTACTGGCAACCAGTGTTGTAAAGCTTGTAGCATAGGTGTTATATACTCAGGGTATCTAGTGCTAATTAACGCACAGGTTTTGTACCAACTGCATTTTGGATGATCTTTAGAGGCCTCCCCATATGGTTTAGCACATTGCAGTAGTCTAAGTAGGTCAAAATCACTGATACAAGGCCTCTCATTCCAGATAGGGCTGCAGTTGGTGCACTAACCAAAGCTGGGCAGATGCCCATCTGGTCCCTTTCCATTCCATACTCTTCTGAGATGACAAAGAACCTTCTTGCACAATCAGTAGCTTGTCTTTCTTGGATTCAACTTCAGCCTGTTTCTTCCCATCTAGAATCCAGTACTACTAAGGCACTGGGACAAAAGACTGACTGTATCTCAGATACATTTTTAGAAGATGATAAAGAGTTAAATATTGTCAGTATATTGATGATACCACATCCTGAAATGACATATGACTTCTCCCAGTGTCTCCATGGACATTGAAATGTAGGCAGGAAGAACCAAGGTGTTCCATCTGTGAGAAAGGCCACTGGTTTGGCATCTCTCCCAATAAAACTACTGCCTTGAATTATTCACTTAGGAAGGCCCAAACAAATGCATCATAGTGCCCCCAAATTTACAGATGATCCAGAATGGTACTATGAGTGAGCAGCTGAGAAGTCTAAAAGGACCAGAAGAAGTACATTCCTCACATCTTGGTTCCTAGATAGGTAGTTAATCAGTGCAATTTCCATCCAGTGTCTGGGCCTAAATTTTGGCTGAAAAGGGTCCATATAATCAGCTTGTGGGATGTTCTGAATTTGCCTCCCCATCATAGCCTCAGTTTTCCCTAAAAAAAGGAAGATTGGGAACAGGACAAATTTTTGGTAAATGCAGCTTTTTGAGGAAGGGACAGTCTCTTTCAAACCACAGTCTCTTTCAAAGCTGTAACAAATATTCCCAATCCTCACCACTGTTTAGATCAGACCTGGGCATTTTGAGGCCCGCGGGCCAAACACGGCCCGCTGGCAGGCTTTGAACGGCCCGTGAAATGTTGCTTAAAAAGTCAGAAAATAAAACCTTTTTATGCTTAGATTAAAATCCAATGCTTTTACTTTGACGCCTGTTAATTCACGTAATGTGTACGTAGGCCTACGTCGAGCACGTA
>JANHZU010007138.1:195139-227277 GCA_032468055.1 Acrochordus granulatus
AGTATTTAAAAGCACTTGGCTTGTCCAGTGCTCACTTTTAAGTATTTAAGGAATTATAGCCACCAAAAAAGGGGGGACTCCACCTCCCAACACACAAACAGCAGTTTGAACCAGTGAGGCCAATATCAAAGGATGCTAGAAGCTGCAGCATAAGGAAGGCAGAGATTCCTCTGCCAGAAAGGCAGGCTCTACTCAAAAGACTGCTGGAAGAATCACAAGATGCTGGGTACTAATATGAGAGGCTGGTTTGATCCAAGGTTCCATGGGGAATTCTTTTAATTTACTCCAGGGCTCTAGAGACATGGTTCTGGGGTTCAGAGAATTAGAACAAAGGGAAGTTGTATTTTGAAAAATAAACAGCACAAATACATTTCAGCTTGACAAGTGTATTTGCACTGCCATTGTTAGATAAATGGGCCTTCCACTGAGAGCCCAGCTGAGCCATATAACTATTGACAAACACTGAATGTAAATGTCCTTGTAGAGGGCAAGTACTCGGAAGCGATAAATTGATCATATATTCCTAAGCGGGCACTTCAATGAATTTAAAATAACCAATCCTGATAAATTTATGCTATTCCTTTTTTAAAAAAATGAGTTTATTTTATTTACTTTTCCCTGGAAGTTGCTGGAGCTTAAGAAAACCCATTTGTAGTGTTGTTGTTCATTTCCTTTACATTTTCTTTGTCCTCTTTCCCTACCCTGTCCAAGGAGTTCAAAATCATGGAATATAGACAGCTCCCTCTAATATATCTACCTAAAGAGCTGTAAGGTAAGAGATGAACTATGAACTTAGTGGACTGAAATCTGTATCCCTGACAGTGATGTGTAAATTAGCACACAAAACCCTTGTATATTAGCCAGTCTGGTTTCTTGATTTGGGTCAGTGGATTTCCAAAGGTGCCTGTTTCTGCCTCTTTAGGGCTAATGCTCACTTTATACTGAGAGCTAAATCCAAACATTTTGGCTTCCTTCTGGTAGGAATGAAATAGTTGATCCAAGGACATATTCAGAATATCTTGCAGGTAAGCAAATTGGAGTGGAAAGGTTCCTCTATTGGTAGGAATTTTAAACTCCAGCCAGAATAAGGTATTCTGGAACAGCTATGAACCTTGATGTGGGTAATCTTTTTTTTTTAATTTAAGTTATTTAAAGAAATGTCCACAAGCAACCTTCTCTCCTCTCCTTGCTGAGTACTGGAAAATACATTTATATATCCCATATTTAACTCTCCGCATTTGATACTCAAGACATTTTTCTCAAAACATTTGCATATCAAATTGTTGTGCAATTCCGTTCTGATTAGGTATTCTCCCAATAGTGCCAAAGAGATGACAAAGTTAGGAAGGTGGTAGAGATTTGGTGATTTTTCAGTTCATAGCACATTTGGCTTTTTAAAAAGAAATGTTTTAAGCTGTAAGCTCAGTTCAGCTTTGCCTTGAGTACATTTTTTATGTGCAGGAAGATAGTAGGCAGAGGGAGATTATCATCTGTATTGAAAACAAATATGAAAACCTTGAATTGCTTCATTATTTAAAACCTTGGTGGACTTTTTTTTAAACTGGGTGCTTCAGTATCACGCATGTAGCATTTGAGAAAAGTGTAACTTCAGCATCGTTTACTACAAAACAATATTAAAGAAGAGATGGGGATATAAAGATTTTTCCCCACTGAAGCAAGGAGAATGTTAAAGTTCACAGTTGGGATTCTGTGAACTTTGAAGGAATGATTTCATTTGAATCATGAATTTGGGGGACAAAGAAAAAGTTATGTTACAAATAGGTAAAAATATTTTGGGCTGGGTTGGGAATTGGATAGATCTCTAAGGACTCTGTAAGGCATCTGTAGCAAGTTCTTAGTGTCTTTCTTTCAGTGATCTATGTGTAAATGCTGCACCGATGTATATTATGCACATAAACATTTATTTGAATAAGATAGGACAGACCTCATCACCAGTCAGGTATAAACTACTCTTCCTTTTCTGTGTGTTGGTTTTCCTCTGTATGTATGTATGTTTGCGTGTGTGCGCGTGTATGTATACCTGTATGCGATGAACATCTTTTCAAATTCACTTTTGGTGCAAAAACAAAAGGGATTAAAAAGAAAAATAGCCTTACTTTTAATTCCAATCCTATATTAGTTTGTCAACTTGAATATATAATAAAGCAGAGTTGCATGAAAGTCTTTGAAACTAGCTGAGCCTTGTGTGCACGGTGAGTGGCAGTAAACTTTTTTCTAAACAAAAATTAGTATGCAATTTCAGCCACACAGCTTTTAGAAAAAAAACCCCTGCTTTTTGTTTTTGTTTTTAAGAATGGCGCAGGGGGGTTGATTATACCAGCTTGTGCCTGCTTTGCCTTCTCAAAAACTTGGGAATAAATTCCCACTCATTCACCCTTCATGCTGACCAGAAGAAAGATTTCCTGAAGAACCTTACTTTTTTTTTCTCACAAAACTAGTGTTTTTCCAGAAGGTGATACGATCTTTGATAACCTCTTCAGATATCAAGTGTACTGGCAGTTTAGATTAACAGCAGATTTGGTTATTAGAGATAACATCATGGGAGTTTAGTGAGGAAAATGAAGACAGATACCTTTTGTAATATGTCAGCAGATGGCTCAGATAATTTCTTTGTCTGCTTTCCAAGATACTGCCCTGTGTTGCATCCTATTTGGCCTGCATAAATGATTACTAATTTTTAGATAAACTTCTTATTGCACTTCTGTCAGCAGTAGGGAAAAGGCAAAAAATGACTGGAAGTGTGGAAGTTAACTCCAGTTGGTCTTCTAACCTGCACCATGGGTATGTGAAATTATTGTGTAATTTTTGTCACAGTCATTTGGTTGCAGCTCTGTAAATCTGGTATCCTTTTGTCAACTTCATTATGAGGATAAGAAGAAAGGTTAGTTTTAAGTCCTGCCTCTTTGTTGTGATATAATTAAGGTTTGTCAGTGTATAGCTGTCTGCTCTGAATTTGACTGTTCTGTGCAAATCCTCCGTGGTTGCTCGTCTTTAATTTAGACAATACAAATCTGGATATTTAAGGGTGGGGCGGGAAAATAGTGGAGTGGCCTCAGAACAAGCTGCATATGGTTCCACCAGGAAGAAAGAAAGCCTAGGTTCTTATATTCTGAGGATTTTTTGATTTCTGAAATTTGCACTAATGTATCACCTGACAGGCAAAATTGGAAATAGACATTAATAAACACAGCACACTTAGGGAGATGAGAAGATGAAATAAAAGATAAAACCAAAGAGAAAGCTGGTGCTGCAAGTTCTTTTGATGTGAACACAAAGAAGGCTTCTCTGTTGGGTTTCAGTGTTGAATGGTTTGGACACATTTTTAGAATCTGCAGGCCTAATGTACAAATGTAAATCCTTTTGTACTGACAGAAGCAGATGTAGGCTTGTGAAGGAATTAGCTTTTAAAATGAGAGAACCAGGAAGGTATTCTTTGGAAACGTAGCTTTGGGGACTGAAAGTGAATAGGGCATTATTGGAACTATAGTGTTAGCTGCTGGTTCTTAGTATTTTGAAAGGCATTTTTCACTGGTCCACTTGAAGATATTTATTGAAATGGCTGCTGATAGTTTTGTATGCATGTCCTTACTTGAAAATTTTGGAAAAATAATAGTGAAATAAAGTTCCTGAATACAACTTCAGTTTACCTAGATGTTGTGCCAGTATTTCTAGCTTGGTGACATTGGGGTAGGTGACTGAGAGAAATGCTTTCAAAGACAACCGGCTGGCATTTCTCCAATTTATTTCCCTGCTTCTCCAGTACTTTGGGGTTCACTTTTTGGATTTACTCAGCTGCTTCTGATTCTTTTAGAATGGGGAATGTTGATCCAAAATGTTTGATTTCAAAATAGAACAGATGTACTGAAATAATACTTTTTAAAATGCTAACCATTCCAGACACCTTAGCTACCTAACATTTATGTAGCTTGTTTACCTTATGAGAAGAAGCACCTTACAATGTTCTATCTTCCTGTAGTGAAAAGGCTAGTAGTTTAACATTGGTGGGAGACATAGGAAGCCCAGTTTGGTTGGAAGGATTTGCACTGAATAAAGGGAGCATATTGATAGTTTGCTTAGATCCATCTCCTTCTCAAATATGAAACCTAAATTGGTCCCTCCACCTGTCTCATTTATTGTTCTGTTCAACCTTACTTATTCTGATCCTTCATCTCTGCATTTTCTCTTGTGGACAAGATGATAGATCTTTGTTTTTTTCCTGAAGTGAGCAATCCTTAGTCAAAAAGCCTTATGAAGTATGTCTGCTTAGTCTGTGTGAGAGTTAGAGGGTACTGGATCTCAGGTGGAATGAGAGATGCTGAACATTAATCTAGCTTCTTCGGTCCTTAAATTGCATCCCTTGTGTTTCCTGCAAACTGTACATACTGTCTGGTACCTTAAAAATTGGTTGTGCATACAGTGATCCCATTCTTTGCATGTTTAGTTTCGAGACTTATAATTTAACTGTTCTAGGGTGAGAATATACCAGCTTTGGGAAGGCTAAACTAAAAATGTGCGTTAATTCTTGCTGGGGTAGTTTTTCTGCCCTGCTGTAATTTGATGCGATGTTGTATAGATTCAGAGCTTTTAAAAATTGCACTAAATATGTACATGGCAATTTCTAAATTTTTGTTTAAATCATTTTCTGTCCCAAATCAAAAAAAAAATTATTCTGTTCTTGAGGAATGTCATAAGTGTAATATATTTGTTATTTGCTTCTTTTGGCTTTCTAATGGATCTTGCTTCCTTTCATACTAAAGCAGCACTCTACAAAGGATATAACCTTGAAGTCTTTAGTTTCATTATTTTTTTATTCCTTGTGTTGTTCTCCAATTTATTGATTAATCTTTCCCTCCCCCATATTAATACATTTTATCACTATACTACTGTTTTCTATTTTCACTTCCAATACTTTCAAGTGACTTTAAAGTATAGAAACAAGGCTGCAGTACAAGACCTCAGTCTTAGAGCTTTAGGCCCTCTGGGTTTCTACCATAACAAAACATGGGTGTATTTACAAGTTTATCTCCAACAGAAGCTTAGAAGTAGAGCTTCTCTCCTCCACCACTACTACTTTCCCATCTGCTGGCTTTTCATATGGGAAGAGAAGGTAAGAGCTAAATTCCAGACTTCCCATGCCTCTTTTTTCGGGCACCAAACTTAAGCCTTCCAAAAGTCCAGAAAGAAACAAGTGTGTGGTTCTTTCAGAAATAATAGCTAAGTGGAACATAACATTGTTCTGAAGAAGTTGTAGAAAAGTGAAAATTACTGGCCTCGTATCTCTGGCTGAAGAGCTTGGCCCTGTTCTCCTCAGCACTTGGGCCTTTGAGAATGATCTAATTGGGGTGAGTAAAGGACCTCCTGCATTTCTTTGCCATAATATCCATTATCATAGTACTAAAGCACAAACTTTTTGTAGTAGATTAATTAACAAAAGAAACTGGCAATAAAACTAGGCAAGAGCCCAAGTGGCTGCTTAATAAAGAAATGAGAATTATAAGCAACCATGAAACTTTCTATCTCTGGATATAAATCCTGTAAACTACTACTATCTTCATAGTTGCAGTCCTTATCACTTTTGAGGCCTCTATTGAAGGGAGAGTACACATAGAAAAAACCCCATTCACTTTGGTGATTTGGTAAAAATGTGTTGAGGCAAATATGCTCAACTATATTCAGAAATGGCTAGAACTCTTTTCATACAATTTATTATTTTCACAAGAATCTAACAAAGGACCTCAAATTGCATACATATTTAAGAAATGGGTTATTAATTTATACATCAGACTTCAGATTGTTTATCTTCCAGATTAAGAAAAGCAAGGAGAATTATTATAATGATACTTATGGCTAAGATGTGCTTTGGTACTTTTATGCTCGGAATGCATATGCATCTCAACAATAATAGCTTCATAACACAATTTTCCTACTACAGCTTTTCCCATCCTGGCATTCTCCAGATATTCTGGGTGTCTAATCCCCAGCCATTGTAGCCATTGGCCCCAGACTTAAAATTGAGTTGCTCCAAGAAAATTCAGAGGACATCATTGTGGAGAACAGTCATATTGTATAAATTCCAAATCTAAGCCTCTACTTGAACTGATGTGATGTTGAGGAATGTGTAGGGCAGCTCATATTGCCCTCTTCTCTAAAAAAGAAGATGGCACCACAGCTCACAACTTCTTTAATTTTAATACAGTGTTAAAACTTTCAAGCCCATTCAAATGTGATAAACCTGGCAAGTTGCTCAGAGGGAATAAATTATATCAATGAGATCTGTAGTTTGCTGTGGAAATTAGAAATACTCTAAATTCCCCCCTCTTTTTGGCAGTCTGTTTTGAATCTAGGATTGGGAGACCATGTTGACAATCTAATTAGAGTGTGCCTGCATTTGTTTTTTGAAGTGGAATTGTGGACTTATTATTACTGTTAGCATTCCTGTTGCATGTTTGTTTTTGAGGACTTGGTCATGCTACGTCTGAGACTTGGAAGTCATTAACTGCTTGTGGCAGTT
The DNA here is from genome assembly GCA_032468055.1 of Acrochordus granulatus. Lineage (NCBI taxonomy): Eukaryota > Metazoa > Chordata > Lepidosauria > Squamata > Acrochordidae > Acrochordus > Acrochordus granulatus. Next base: position 201,672 of record JANHZU010007138.1, read on the forward strand.
TTCCTTTGAAGACCAGGAGGAGTTGTTTTCTTTTCCTTGAGTTAGGTTCATGACATACCCCCGCCCCCAGTAAAGGCTAACCTGCTGATTTACTAGTTGTGGGCTTGTCTTATAGCAATACTTGTTGGCTGTGAGTTTGCAGGCACTTAAAAAATTACCTGGGCTTGAAATAGATTTCTTCTTTGGGAGCAGCAATAAAGGGGATAGAGAAAGGGGAGGGGGAATGAAACTGGTTGCTGTGTTGAGAGTTTGTAGTCTGTTCTATTGTAGTTTGTACTATTGGATGTTTTGTGTTCTGTTTTATTTAATTCTTTGGGGTGCATTATAATGAGAGATGGAAGGATTTTCAAGTATTGTGATAAGATTCTTTATAAGCACTGATTTCAGCCCCAATGGGAGCTTTCTGCTTGAAAGTTTTGATTACCTTGATTGCTCATGTACTGTACCTTTCCATTGTTGTCCTTGTTACTTTTACAAGTTCTTCCTTCCTTTCTTTGTTTCTTTACACTGAGATGCACAAATGATATATACCTTTTAAGGGGCACCCTAATTGTGTTTTTTTGCTGTCTTTGTAAGGTAAATGCAGCCAATATTTTGTCACAGTATTTGTAGTAAAGGGTGACTTGGTATATTATGTCTGCATGAGCCATCATAAACTGTGCTTTTTTCCTTACTCTGTCTTCTCTTCCCAGAGAAGACGGTGCAACACCATTTGAGGGGGGAGTGTGAGGACATTGCACACATTGTACACTTTCCTTGATTTAGTCTAATTTGCATAACATGCATTTTCCAGCCTGTCTTCAAAAGATTCACAAAGATATCTTACTATTGATGCTAACTTTTAATGGATTGTGGCAATATGGTGCAGTTCCTTCAAGTGGCTTTTATTTATCAGAAGATCAGGCCAGATTTTTTTTTTATCCTTGTATAAATAATGTAAAATCCTAAAATATTAATCCATTCAAACACCCTTTTGCCTAGCTTCTTTTTCTTGGCTGCTGAGCACTTCTCAATTTCTTCCATTTCCATCTGGGACCAAACTGTATAATATATTCCTTAATAGTTAGGAGAACCACAATAAATCCCCAAAGGAAATCTGTCCTATATCTACTGAAGGAGACAGAGGCATTAAAGCAGCCTTTCTCAACTGCTGCTGGCTAGATGTGTTGGATTTTAACTTGCCCATCTTTTGGCTCTGTTGAAGTTGAAATCCATCCCAGCTGGAGGCCTCAGGGTGGGAAAGACTGCACTACAGTATTTTTTCTGCTTGACCTATAACTGCTGCTTATAAGTGGAAGGCTTTTGTCTTCCATGTTGAATCATTTGGTCCAAAGGCATTCAGAGAAGAGTGTGTATTCTGACACTATGTCGGTTTAACATTCTGTTAGCTTTATCTGCACATTTGGGGCAAGGTATTTAATCCTTGGTTAGCATTACCATAGTATTTTCTCTAATTGCATGGAGGTCAGTGTGCTTCATTTTGTCTTCAGTGTCAATTCTTAAGGGAACTGAGAGGGTAGTTGCCCCATTTTCAAAGATGTTTTAGTAGACTTTTCCTTTTTGTGTGTTATGGCCAACTGCAGGAATGCAGGATGCTTGAGGAGCACTTGGCTCAACAATAAAAACTGATTCTCCTCCTTTGATTAAGCTCTCCACATCTGGGATTAGAGCCATAGAGACTCCAACTAGAGCAGATCAAGAATTTCCACATAACCTGTGTGAAAAAAGGACTTGGAGAAGAGGAATGGATCTTAGCATTTCCCTTTAAAGTTGCCTGCCCTTTGTGCAAGCACTTTACATTGTGTGCATGAACAATTGCATGCAGAGTCTTCATATGTACTCATTATAAGAGGTGTTAAGGAAAGATAAGCTAAAGTGGTAAAGTCCTTGTCTTTTTTCCCCACTTAAAAATAACCCCTACCTTCTATTGTTGAACTCTCCCTCTAATAAATATTTAATTCTGGAAAGAACTCCAGGAAGTGAACTTCTATGACAGAGTTTTCTAAAACCAAATCATCCTGTGTTAGCTTTACCACTTTAGATGCTACCTGAATTAATTGTAATCTATATAAGTTTTATATTTGGGATATTTTATCTCCCATTCCTTCTCCTCCTGCTCAGGGTGGAAAAGCTCTAAAGTTATAGAGATACCTGTATTAAAAGGTGGATGGATGTCTTGATGGGGAGGTCAGTCTACATTTTTACATTTTGGCTTGGGATATGGAGAAAGAACAGGTCTTCATATTTACTTCTTGCAATAAAAAACTGAGCAGACCATGGCACACAAAACCCTCTCTTGCTCTTAAGATGTTTCTCGTCTTAAAACATCAAGGAACCATGGAGTCCCTGCAAGGGGGGAAAATCTATAGGGTGGGAAATTTGTACAGCCTTTATGTTTAATGTTTCCTGTCATCCTTTCATGAGCATTTATTTGGGAGGAGGAATGGAAGATAGTTCTTAGATCAGCATCTCATACTTACTGTATCTGTTTTGTATTTGGTCTTTTGTATTTCATAGGGTAGAATGGGATCTGGAAATAATACTGTGTTTTCACCTTCAGAGCACTGAATCTACAACCTGCTGATCAAGACCAGCATGCAACCATGTTGACCTCCTTTGAGGCAGGGGCCTTAATTGGGGTGGTTTAGTTAAGCAGATATTTTTAAATTAGATGCCTCTGTGTGTGTATGCATGTGTGTGTGTATATACTGTATATCTTGAAATGGGTGGGTGAAGATGGGACCATTGTTTGAATGGTAATATTTTGGATTTGGGGGTGAATGATGGTTTATTGGAGGAAGAATGAAAGTGTCGCCTATGAAGCATTGCCCTTCTCCATTGCCTGTACCTTTGGATCTATAATGATTGTGGGGAAGTTAAACTTTTGCACCCTTATCCTGCTAGTGTTGGAAAGCTTGGACCAATGTTTAGAAGAGATTATTAAAAATAAGCATTCAAATTAGCTCACAAGCCTGCCTTCTTACTTGCAGACACATGATCTTCCTTCAAACACTGGTTTAAAGCACACACACACACACAAAAAACCCAATGCCCAAATGCTCACTCTGCGTGTTTCAGAAGGGGTTTGTTTGGTTACAGGGCAGGAGGTGCCAAGGACCGTTCACATTCCCCAAAGTCTGCTTTTAAGCCCAATGCAATGGTAAACCCTGATATGCAATCAGAGTGTTGCTCTTTTGAGATTGGCAATCTCCCTTTCTTAAGGATCTCCTTGCCCTCCTTTCTTCACTGGAAATAGTCTCTTTGAGTTTTTTTTAAAAAAGTAATTATATTTCCATCAAGATCAGAGCTTTATTCTTAGAAAGATAGATATGCCAAACCAACCATCAACTATTCCTCCTTTTCTCCCCCCTGTCCCACCCTGGCCTGGTTATTCCATGAAATGAAAACATTATGTTAAAAGATATATTTAAAATCATACTGAATAACAATGCATCACAATGTATCACAAGCCATCCATCCCCCTTTCTACACATCTCAGTTTTGCACACAGTGTGGAAGCCATCTTTTATCAGCCCTTTTCATGAATCTGGTGAATGATTAATCTTTTTTTTGTCTCAGATAATATATATGCATTTTCAAATTTCTGCATTACCTTTGGGGGGTTGGGAAAAGGGATTAACAGAAACTTAAAACTAAATTTAAAAAAAAACAAAAAACAAAGCATTCAGACTTGATCTATTTTCTACAATGTATGCTGCGACCAGGTCCTGTTATTCATATTGTGGCTTTGAATCAATTACGTTGATTAAAATGCTGTTGCTTCTATTTGTCTTACTTTTTTCATGTCTCCAGATACAGTGTAAGTAAAATACAAGAGAAACAGATGAAAATTCTTGATGATATAACTGTGATTCCATAATCTGAGTCAAAAATATATTTTCACACCACAGATAATTTTACAATCTGTAAAATACTTCCCCCCTTCCACATCAATATCCACATTGGTACTTTTGATATCAGTTGGTTTGTTGCCAGACAGGGCAGTTCTATTTAATGAACCTTTAAGTCCAGAAATACAAAAAAAAAAAAAAAATGCTGTGCAGGCACTCAGTTTTGACTGCTGGAATTCAAGAGGTCTGTTTAGAGGTACATGCCTATTCAGTGTGGTTTGCTTCTAGGTAAAAATGTGCCGTAACAGTACCTTTGGATTAAAAAATACATTGTACAGGGCAAGAGAGGAAAACTGGTAGGGGGAGAGAGAAAAGAAATGGGAAGTATTTTGCTATTTGAGAAACTAATTCAACTCAAGTGATACCATAGCTCAGAATATTATACATTAGCAAAATTATCTCTTGATTCAACAGCTGTAGAACTAACACATGAGAGAACAACATACCATAGTCTTATGTGGTTATTCCACGCCATGTTGGAATGGCCAAAACAAGCCATTTGGAATTCAAACAGCTGATCTGTAAAGCAGAAATTGACAGCTGCTCAATTTTCCACATATGGGAAAAAAAGTACCAGAAAATAAGCAGGAGCAGTTTGACTACAGTATGTTTAACCATTGTCTACTTCCACACCGGTTGTGAGTGCATTCAGAGCAACAAAGGCAACCAACAGAGAAAATAATTCTGTGCAAATATTGAGGGATTGCCTGTTTCAGTCTTCTGGGTATAACTCTAGGCACTTCTCGCTAGAACACAATGTCCTCCAGACTGCTGAGGATCATTCAAAATGTTCTGGCGATGGCTGTCAGAAAAGCTCCCCCTCTAAAATAGGCCAGTCATCCACCTTTTGTAGCTTGGCTGCTGCTTCCCACACATCAGACATCTTCCTGCCTTATGCTGCTGGGTCTTCCTTGACATCTTAGAGATCTTGCGCTTTACTATTTATTGATATCCTGCCTTTGTTACTTTTATAAACAATTCAAGGTGGCAAACATATTTAACACAACTTGCTCCTATTATCCGCACAACAACAATCCCTGTGAGGTGAGCTGGGCTGAGAGAGAGTGACTGGCCTGTCTTTATGCTGGAGAATTGGGGGGGGGATCTATTTTTGGAGGTTTCTGATTTGAGAAGCTAAAATTCTGCCCCACTGCTTCCAGCAGCCTTGAGCAGCATATTATGAAGTGTTCCCGGTAGGAATGTTTCCAGATGTTCTTACAGGTAGTGGTAATGAATGCAACTGAAAAGATACAATTTGAATTAAAAACAATTTCATCACTTTTCCTTGGTCTTTTTTAGATTCCTTCAAAGGAGACATTAACACAAACCTAGTGCCTGGGCATCATATTCTTTCTGTCTCTTGCAATTGGGAAAAGATACCCTTACCTACCTTCAAACATGCTCTGTTCTGTATTTTTCCAGTGCATAGGAGTCCTTTTTTCCCCCCAGAGAACAGCTCTCAGGCTCCTCTTGGATTCTGTCTCAGGATGATGAGTGCTTGAAAAACTCCATCATGCTATAACTGGGTGTATCTTTGAAACTACAAATTTCTAATTCTGAGTAACAGCTGCTTTTGAAACATTTAACCAAGATGCAGTAGGAACCATGAGTGCATTACACCAGAACCAAAGAGCTACCTAGAATAGATAACAGTTTCTTAAATCTTCCTTATATTGTTTCAATACATATGAAATAAGTCCCCTCTCTCCTAAAACAGCTGCCCCCTCCATTTAACAAAGTATAATAGGATTTCAACATGCTAATTTTAGTGGCAAAAGCGGCAACCTGCTTATAATGCCAAGTAAGGTATAGTGAGGGTGAGGCATAGATCTTATCTGGCACAAAGTTTTACTGCCATATCCATTAAAACAGGAGTGGGGCAGTTGGCAAAAGAGTGGATCACTCTTGTTTCCAAATTTTCTTTTGTTCTTTTCTCCAGCTTCCTTGGATTACCCAATTACAGTAAATGATCTTACGGCCTTCCTTCCAGTTGTAGGAAGAGGATAGTCATAACTGACAGCAGAGTCAAGAGTTCATTTCGCCTTGTAGCTGGGAATTCCTTTTGAAATGTCCTAGTTACTCATCCATGTGGATACGCATACCCTCTTCAAAAACAGCGATGCAGAGCATCAGGCCACCTCCACTGAGAAAGCCCAAGTTCTGGAGAACAAAATATCTGAAGGATCTTTTTTTTCCACTGCTGGAATGCCGCTGCAACGTTTCAGGTAGCTAGAGAAAAGCAATCAGTGATTATCACCTTGGCAGCACTCAGAGAAAAATGCTTAGTCAAATTGACCAACAGTCTCTTTGTCCTTAAAGAGACGGCAATAGTAACTGTATTGTCATATCTTAATCACATTGCAACTTTTGGCTATCTGGGTGGTTAAGCAATTCTACAGCAAAAGGACACAAATGTTTTCCCCATGAAAAACTTTCACACAGCCACTCATGCACTAGGAGGTTTTCAAATTGCCTCATAAGGAAAGCACAATGTAGGCTACGAGGCATATTTGTGAAATTTCCCCACAGTTTGGATTTTAGAGTCACAGGCACTAATTCCTTGTGGATGTCCTGCATACCTTTTGAACTTAGTCTCATTTCCTGTAGTCTTTGAAGGAAGGAACAAAAAGAAGTAAAGTGTCTGAAGTTATAGTTCTGTCTTTCCTGTTTTGTAACAAGCACCAGATGCTCCTTTCTACACAAAAGCTTTGGTACACCACTTTTATAGCATTGGGGGGAGGAAGAAACATTTGTATTCCAAATAAAATGGGTCTAAACTCTGCAAGTTCCAAAATAAGTTAAACTAGGTTTTGAGCTGGCCTAAATATTGCCAAGGCTCAAGCTTCAGATGTGAGAAACAGTTTAACTTCCCTGCTGTTTGGGCATCAAGTCCTCTCTCCCAGTTTAAGCAATGGTATAAGATTGTTAGGCTCAAATGCAAAATTGAGCCCTTCAAAAGGAGGATAGTGAAGGAATGCAAAAAGTAATGAAGAACGTTTAACATTTTTGTGGGCTCCAAGTGTCATTGTGGTGGTTGCACTTGGAGTAGAGAGGCCTAGGTAGAAGGCTCCAGATGTCCACAGAGTTTGGTGGGTGAATATAGGCCCTCTGGTGTCAGCCAATACTTACTTCATTGCTACTGTAAGGATAACATGAGGGAATACTCCCACATACATCACCTCTCAAGAAAAGTGCAGATAGAAATACAATAAACTGAGAGAAATGAAGCACAGTCCTTACCATATCAACCAGAGCTACATAAAGAAAAACACCAGCTGTAGTGGCAAAGATCCAGGGAGTGACTTGGGAAGTGTTCTGACTGACAATTGTCCCCAACACCATGCCCCAATAAGCCAGGAAAGCAGACAGCAGGTTAAACAGCAGCACCCATCGGAGTGGCATGCCCGCCTGGAGTAGGACAGCACAGTCTCCTGCCAAAGAGAGAGAAACTTAAGGCTGTCCCAACCCTTGAAACCAGCAGTGTCTAGGCATGAACCTGTCATGGCAGGACACAACCACTCTGTTCCATGGTGCTTTGAGCCAGCTTTTGTTCTGTCTGCAGAACAAAAGCAGACCCAAAGCAGAAGCACCCCTTGTTCACTTACCCAGTTCATGGGGTAATTCATGGCAGAAGACAGCCAACGTAGTGCTTAAACCACTGGAGAGTCCATTTGAGAAAGCAGCTCCTAAGAAAGAAGAACCCAAGACACGCAAGTATCAAGACATGAAAGTCAAAGAGCTTATGTGATGGAGCAGTGTCAAGTTTGGACTAGGACTTCTTTGTGGAGGTTCCCATATTGTGGGAAGACACAGCCCCTAGAGGTGTAACTGGCTTTTACCCTTCTCTTGTTCAGCAATGTTTTTTTTTATGTGTGCTGGATTAATTCTTGTTTTGTTTGAAGTACTCTGCATTTGGTTTACTCATGTACACATCAATCACTTTAGGTAGTCTATACATTTGTAAAATAAAAATTACTACGTTCCTTTTAATTGAAGGCATCCATCTTCAAATTTGACCAGAAAGTTGTTTGGCTATTCAGTTAATCCTACTGTTAATCCTACTTTGACTTTTTGAAGGACCTCTGCAGGGAAAGGCTTTTGCCTCCTTGTATCAGCCATAATTGCAAAAAATACTCAATGGTTTTGGAAATACTATGATTGGAAATGGACATAGAAATTACATAGAAGAGCATTTTCTTGAATCCAGAGTCAAACAGATATTTCTTAGCAAGTCTCCATTATTTACAATGGGAAGTGATATATTAACAAACACCAAGAATGGTCAGAATGAGAGTAGCAGACAAAATAAGAATAAAAACATAAATAAAAACATGAAAACCAGCTGAATGGCCTTGGGACAGACAGTCTCTCCCAGTCCAACTCACCTCACAGGGTGGTTGTTGTGGGGAAAGTAGGAAGAAGGTGTGTTAAATATGTTTGCTGCCTTGAGTTGTTTATAAAAAAGGTGGGATACAAATAAAATAATGTGTACAGAACAAAACAATTGAGGATTACTGAATGTGGAATCTTTTCATAGTACAAATATTGCAACCTGAGTAACTGGAGAAAACTAAGTAATAAAGATGGGATAAAAATATATATTAAAAAGTAAGCAAGATTTACTAAGTTTCACATAATGGGTTTTACACAATGCGCACTATGAAATCAGAGGCCTCTAGTGAGCAATACTTTTTAGAGTCATTAAGATGGATTAAAAGAGAAATTGCTGCTTATAGTGTCTATATTCTTCCCAGATGAACTGTTTTTTTTTCCTTCAAGAACCTGCAAAACTCATTTGACCCCAAAACATTATGAGAGATGGGATGGTGCCAAAGTTTGTACAACATAGAAAATTACAATTTTTTTAAGTTGTCTCCAACCTGATTCTGTGCAAATGTTCTGTGAGAAGTAGATTATTTTGCTTTTCTGTCACAAGACAGGAGCCAGCTGTGCTTAGGAATCACTGACCTATTGCCAATCCATCTGTGAAATTGTGTACCCCATCCCCAAGAATAACCATCCAAGCGATGTCAGCTATCCCAGGCCTGAGGGTCCCAGCTGGGCTGTGGGAATGACCATGGTGATGTATTTCTTCTGTTTGCTTCTCTAAGTTTGTCCTGTGGTCTTCTGAGTTGTGAATTTGGATGGAACAGTCCTGGACTTCAGCATATAAATTTCCAGTGTCCTCTTCTGGCACTCTCAAACTCTGCAATTCAGCACCTGGAGAGTTGAGACCATACACAAAAAGAAGCAGTTATTTAACTTGCCTCATTAAGATCAAGTCTTAGGATCTTGGAATGAGTGACTAAGCAAGAACCTAGGAAATAGAGAACATGCCAAATAATGCACATTCTCTAGAGCTGCCTCTAAGAATAGAGGGGCATAAGTTTGGAAGAGCAGTTTGGCTTGGTTCTTAACCTTATTCAGTTTGAGGCACACAAGCTTTGAGATGTCAAGGAAGCATTAGACTATTGGCCCACCTAGCAGTCCCATTACAACCTAAAGTAACAGAGCAAAGATCTTCTTCCACACATAGGTCAGATGGATGCCATTTTGCTGGTGAAGGACAATGTTCTCCCTTCATTGCACTTAATGGCAAATGAGCATTTTAGTAATTTTAATAACAATACTGATCACTGAGACAGTTTTCTTATCTATCCAATTGCTAGGCAGACAAAGGAAGAAAGAGAGGCCTTAGAAAATAGCTTCCACTTCAACACATGTTTCTATATATTTAAAATGTGCTTATTCAAGTGAACTCAAGTGAGTATAATCATTCAGCCATGGCACATAAATTCCTTTGAAACTAGGTTTCAAGGAGATCCGCAACATCTTTCCTGCTAAAAAAATATGCAGAATACTGTATATCAAAATACTAATATAGATTGGAAATATTAAGTAATTCACGGCTCACCATGGGATGTCCTCTCTGCATCATCCTCATTCACCTTAGTAGGAGATGGTTTAGGTTGTTTTCCATTAGCATCCTTCTGTTCAAGAAAAGCAAAACTGATGAGCATATTGGGATCTGAACCCCACCCTAACGATGCTAGAGAAAACGGTGTCCTTGTAGCAGTGGCAATAGTATAACATGGCCATATTTCAGAGATATCTCATCCTAGGGGAGACTTCAGCATATAATATCTTTTTTTCTTGTTTAACACAGATTAAGCACATGTCTTTCCCTGCCTGAGGAGTGGGTTCCAGTGTACCTCTTACCCTCTTTGCACGAATTTGGTTGATGGTTCCCATGAGATTCTCAGTGAGGAAGAGAAAGTAAATGCCTCCTAGTACACATAGACCCTTCAGAATGCCATCTTCTTCTGAGGACAGCAAGCCATGGGAGCTCGTCTGTGCCTGAATAAAAACAATTTTTCTGAGGAGGGAAAGGGAGAATTCAGAACAGAAATGAGTCCTTTTAAATCACCTCAGGATAGGACTGGAGAGATCTGACCAGATATCCCCAACTGTCATCATTTTTTGCTGTTCATGGAAACATGAAAGGAGTTCAGCTCTGTTCTGTGGCTCTGGCATCCCCTTGAGCACATTCATCTGGGAGTCCCACTGAGTTTCCTAAAAGCTCTAATTATGAGAACTTTTGTTTTCATAACAATGACCGAAAGGGGGACTAAATGGGAGACTAAAAGAACCGAGGAGCATTCACTAGGTAACACGTGGGAGGTACCTCATAGAAAGGTTGAATTTTATTAAATTTATGTGTTGCCCAGAGTTGCTTTTCAGAGTGAGATGCGTGGCATACACATGTGATAAATAAACAACTAACAACAGGATCAAAGGGGACAAAGCACTGACGTGAAGAAGCAGAACTTCAGTGCCTTAGGTGGGCTAATCTGCACAAGGCGGAGGTGGTTGGGCTGGGCGGTATCTCGCCCACTTACTGGTAGCAACCGTACCCCAAACGGAAGAAAGAGGGGTGGTACATACATGTGGCCAGAGGTGCAGCAGTGCGTCCCCACACAGTGTCCCCACAGCCAACGCCACCAGAAAAGTGAGGATGAACTGGAAGGTTTCTTGACTGAGTAGGGGCACCAAGAGGACGGCCAGTACTGACGGCAAGCTGGTCAGAGTGATAGCCAAAAATCCCCAACCCAGGCCTGCGGAAAGCACAGAGGAAGAAGGCACTCAGCTTTAAAACCAGCAAGTTGCGGGCTCACACGGCGGAGGCGCGATTATCTGCACATTCCTTGTTTCCACAGATTGTGGCGGATACTCTCCTCGCAAGGGAGCGATGAAGGCACAGATAATTCTCTCTCTTTTTAAAACAACACCTAGGAAACAGTTGGGGGCAGGAGATGTGGGGAAAAGTCAGCCCGTTTGGTGAAAGAAAAGCTGGATCGAGAGGCAGTGACTACAGGCGCAGGTGAACTGAAGCCTGAGCATGATTTTGGAAGACGTTTTCACAACTTATCCAATGAAGGTTATCTGAGGGACAAGTTGAAGGGAGGGCACGGAATACTGTTTTACGTATTTTAAATAGTACGGAGCATTTTGGGTTTGCAGAAGAATGCAACATTCTTCACCAAACGAGAGAGAGAGAGAGAGAGGCAAAAGAAGAAGGAAAGAACTGACAGCTGAAGGGAAGCCATGCTGAAGGCCTGAGGAAACTCTGGTCTGGCGGAGGGAGGGAGAAGGAGGGGCGCAAAACTAACTTTGTTGCATTTGTATGTCGGCAGATTGGCCCTTTTGCGATTTCTACCCTGACAGTGGTTCAACCTTATAATGCACTAGACCTTTTGCTTCTTTTTCCAACAAGAAATGCTGTTTTTATGAAGCTAGGTGATTTCCCCCTTCCCGGCACCCAGTTTACAATGTGCCACGTCCAGGACCGTCGTCTCCTCCTTTCGATAAATTGCAGGTAAAAGCAAGCCGCCTGCTTCCATGCCCACTCCCCGAACCGCAGACCACAGTAACGCACACCGTCCCTCCCTCAGAATTATGCCACCAAACTTAATGGACGGGGGGCATTCAAAACAGGTGCCGCCATCTGGGGGCCCTTAAGGCTGGGCCTGCTTCCCCCACTCCTCCCACTCCCCTCCTGAGGTGTACAGTAAAAGGGGGGCGCGGAGCTTCAGCCACGCCTCCTCCTGCGACATCACCACCCCCGCCTCAGGTTGCTCAGGGGGGCCATCCTCACCGGAGGAGCGTCGGCGGGGGCTTACCCTGCCAGAGAGAGTTCCTGGCCACGTCAAAAGTTACATCGTCCAAGTGCTGGATGCAAACGCGGCTGTCGATCTGGTAGAGCAGGGCTGGACACAGCAGGGTGAACTGCTCCGGGGTGATCTGCGAGACGGTGCTCAGGCCGAAGTTGATAAGCAGCTGAGACACATTGAGGCACTGGAGGAAAAAGAACAACCCGGAGGGCGGTTATGGTGGACGTGAGAAAGGCAACTCGACTGGACGCGGCCCTCCAACCAGGGCAGAACATACTTCGGCCACAACTGCCCAATGTCTGTTTCTTTGGGATACCCCGGGCAGCTCTTGAACAAGAGGAAAAACGTTGCCACCCTCGGGAGGGGAATTACAGTCACAGAAACGGGCCGGGCGGGAAATCGGAAATATATTGCACTTTCTCTGGGGGGGGGACACAGAAAAATACAGCATTCCTGAAAAGCTGAGAGAGAATGCTACGCTAATAGTACAACTTTGCTTTTTCGACACGTGCATGTTTGTGTTGGTGTGTGACTACACGGATGCCCACGTATTCTAATAGTAGCTATTTTTATAGAACGGCTTTTGAAAGCGGAGGACGGGTCGCACTGTTTCAAGTCCGTCCCTGCTGGCCGTCTCCTTCTGGGGATCGCTGGTTGTAATCAAACTGCTGCCAGCCATTAGCTTCAAAGCCGGATGCAGCCCGAAGGCCGCGCACAGGTTACCCACCCACAGTTCGGCTGTGCGTGCAGCACTGAGTGCCCCACTTCAGCCGCAGACTACGTGAGTCCTTTCCAAATGGAACATGTGTCCAGTCTGTATAAACAAAGCATCTCAACTTATTTTTCCGTCTTTCGGACCACCGAGTACAATTTGTAAGCTCCCCGCCCGGACACATCCCTGCATACAGAACAGCGTATCTGCTTCCCTGCCAGCCCAGTCTGCTCAGTACGCTTTCCGCAATAAGGCAGGAAATCTTGGGAAGGACTCCAGCGCATCTGCCTCTTACATCTTCATGCAGGTGATTGAAGATGGAGTGATCCAAGGCAAAGACTCCCTCCAGAAGGTTTAGTCTGGAACGTCCCAGGGAAGGAAGAAAAATATTTTCTTCTTTCTCCTTGCCAGATTGCTCTGGGCCTTGCCCAAAGCTGGGCTTGAAGATGTGGCTGACCCCATGGAGGGCAGGAGACGCTGGGGTATGGACTGCGGGGTCCAGTGAGGAGAGTGCTGACCTGAAGAAAATGTGAAATCATCGTTATCTCAACAGGGCAAGACTGCATTTCAGTGAGACATTAAGGAACCGTTCTGACGCCGTAAGACTGACTAAATCTCACAGAGAAGAATAAGCAGAAAGGGAGAAATAAGAGAAATAGAACTAAATAACATAAGGCTGCAGGTCTGAGGATGATCACTGTTGTCAATGTATTTTGAAATTCAGTGCATTTACTCCTGGAGTTTATTGGGGTCTACATAGCTCTCCCTCCTTCTATTTTTCCCTATGAGGTAGACTATAAAATAGTGAGCTTCTGTGGCTGAGGGTGGGTTTTGAAGCTGGGATTTCTAGTGCCAAAGGATAATTAGCCGCCGAGAGTCTTTGGATTTCGGCCGCATATAAATTTAATACATAAATAAATAAATCAGTGCATTGCATTTGTTTCACAATATTTCTTAATAATTAGTATAAAATCGAATCAAACAATGTATAGGTAGTTCTCCCTTACACTGCTGTACATCAACTGTTTGTAGTTACAGTAGTGATGAAAAAGTAACTTTGCAACCAGTCCCCACATTCGTGATCTCTGAAGGTCTGTAAAGCAAAGGAAAGCTGAAGGAAGATCATAAACACAGCAGTGGTTTCATTTTGTGACCATTTTGATTAATGACTGAGTTTCCATTTCCAACTGTGCTCGCTAAACAAGGACTACCTGTATTTTTCCTGAATTTATCCATTTCCTCCCAATTTAATCGGAGTTCAAATTGTTTAAATTGATGTCCAACTGAGACGAGCTGCTGTTTTTCTTCTTTTTCTCTTGCAATGGCTGAAGCAAGCCCATTTGCTAGCTCACAGCTTCTTGAAACACAGAATATTTCAACAGCCCCATTTCAGCAGGTTGCTTGGTTCAGCAAGATCAGAATGCTGAGGCTAGCAACATGTTTATTTTATTTGGGCTTAGATGCTGTGCAAACTGTTAGCTGCCGATCGAGAACATAACAAATGCAATGCTTTAATTCATTCATTCTTGAATGGAAATATGTGCTGGCAACTTTCCACTGTGTACAGATGGAAGTATCTTTCTCTTAAGCTGTAGAACCAGGGCTGGTAATTTGTCACAGACCTCCTTTGGCTCGATGACTTTAACATATTTTCAGATTCTCTTTTTGAGAATAAATAAAGCAGTGGGAAAGAACCAGCCCCTAGCATCAGCTTGATTTATCTCTGGGCTCCACTGAGGTCCTAGAGGTATTCTTAGCAAACAAACATAGTCTAAATTTACACCCAGATGCTTTATTTGGAATATATCCATCCTGCCCAGAGCAAAAAGGCCAAGGTACCCAGAAATCCTCTGGATTACAGGGTGGGAAAACCCTCCCATTTACCTTCTGGCAAATGAATCTTTTGTGACTGGCCTTGCCTATCTGGGCAGCTACTTTATGAATGGGCAAACCCTCTCCGGGGCAGCCATTTTTGCCCACTGCATGTTTCTGTCTTCAGAATGGACCCACCTGGTGGGGGTGACCTTCTCCACTTGAGTCCTCATCCCATGCTCTGTCTTGCTGAGGTGGTCCTGTGCTGAGTGGTAGTGTAAATGCTTGTTTTCTTGGACCTCCAGGATATCCAGATGGGAGACATGACCATGGCCCAGTTCCTCGTGCTCAATCTCTACCACCTGCACCTTTCCCAGCCCCAGGCTTAGCAGGAGGCGGGTCAAGCCCTCGAAGGACAAGGTGCCATTCTCGCCATATTGCCGAAACAACTGCTGCAGGTAGTAACCTTGCTCTTGGGAGGCATCTTCAAGGAGAGCCCCAGATGTTCCATCAGTCAGTAAGTCAAGTGGATCAGCCTGGGAAAAATGACATATGGCCTGCAGAGAGAGCCAAGCCACACAGAATCTGGCCAGAGGGAATCTCAGGGTCCACTGGTCCATCAGCAGAGGCCTGCACTGAAAGAAAAAAGCTCTGAGCCCTGAGATGGAATCACATCTAGAGCTGTGACAGTTCTCCACAGATCCTGGAAGAGAAAGAGATCTTGATTTGCCAACATCTGTTCGGACATGACTGGGCAAGAAGAGCTCTTGCAAAGCTACCTCTTGTCCTCTTCTCAACCAGTGCAGAAGGAGAGACCTTCTGAGCACTGGTTCTTGATAGGACTCTTTGAAGAATCTCAAAGGATTTGGGCTTGCATGACAAACATTTGTATTGTTTCCTATAGTTCAAATCAATGTTTGTGTGCAACTAAATCCTGATAATTATGTATTTATTTCTCTGTAAACATTTTTTGTATGCTGTCATAGTTAAAACAATTATTGGGGGCTCCATAGGGTAAATAGATAAATTGATAAACATGCAACAATAAAAACACAACAGCACTGTACCAATACAAACAGACTAAAATGAGGACAACATTGAGTCAAATAAAATAAGAGGAAGGCCCTCTGAAACATCTCAGTCATCAATAGCTTTTGAAAGACCAGGATAAAGGGAGCCAATCTGATCTCCATACAGAGGATGGTCTACAGAGGTGGACTGCAACAGAAAAGCCAGACTTTCTTGCCCCACTTCACTGTCCTCCCACCTGCAATGTCCTGAAAAATTTGCAGAGTTTCTCCTTGGTAGGTTTAACTGGTCGAGCCAAAAGTGGCTGGAGAAGGTGGTCCTGAAAATGTCCTGGTGCTAAGCCACAAAGGATATCATAGGTCAAAACTAGCATCTTAAATTGGACCTGAGACTGGCAAGCAATGCTGGATATGCAAAACTGGTATTAGGTGCTCCCAATATTTGCACAAAATAGCACTACAGTTAAAATTTAGATGTATTATTTCTTTCTTAAATTCATATGCCATCTGTTTCACTATCCAGAGTGACTCTGCACCACTACACCAACCCGGTTCTCTAATTTCAGATTAAAAATCCAACTTTCTTTGAACTGATTTGTGAGGTTACCCATTCATCGGGGTCAAATTTGAACTCTCTTATCTTTTTTTGGCTAATATAGAAAATCAATAACTAACTTACAGAATTCAACTTTTGAATTTTTAAAGGATGATGTTGCCAATAAATAAAGTGCCTTAGCAGAATTAGATGAGAGAAGAGGGCGAAAATAGTATTTCACTTTTTACATAATATTTCTTTTACAAATCACGCAGATTTAGGGTGGTCCTATGAGCCGAGCTACACTTAACACTTGTGTGTGATATTTAATTAATCTGCAGCCAGGCAACTTGCAGCTGGAGTCCTCTTCCCCACAAAATGTTCCTGAAATTTGATTTACAAACCTCATCTTCGCAGACCAGGTTAAGCCAAAAAGAAACTAATCACATTATGGCTTTGTGCTGTATAAGAATCCACACACTGGATTGCAAAGCCAAGGGACGGATAAAGACTGTTTTTTAAATGAAGACTTTTTCTTCATCGGTCAATTTCTTAACTATGACTTAAGCAAAATAATTGATGAGACAGTACAAGCCTTTGCCATCTCCTTGACCCAAAGATTTTATGAGACCTCCGGAAAACAAGTGCAAAGTTGTACAAGCAAACATCAACATTGCTGAAGCAAATATTTAAAGAATATAATCAAGGTACCTGACCTTCCGCCCAGGCTAGAATAAAATTTGAAATAGTCGTTCAGCCTTCAACCGTTTCAAATGTCTCTGCAAGGGAGATCCAGTTCTGATGCTTGTAGATTATTTCAAATCTTGGTTGGTGCCTGGGTTTTCCCCAGTTGCCCTGAATACTAAGTCAAACAGCAGCTCTAGAGCAAATAATGACATCTGATTTTAAAGGTAGCAAGTTTCAGACTTTTTAATTGGAGCAGTTTTGTTTTCATCTGGCTTTGGAGCCGCCTGAATGAGGCGTGGACTATATTGTGGCAGTGGAGGTGGACCTCCTTCTGTAAGACAACTGGTGGGAATTGGGGGGCTAGAGAACTTTTGGACTTTTCCCAGAAATGTGAACAGATACTGTAAGTGGGACCCTATACTTTGTTTTGGGACAAGCTGCTGACCAGGAGTGGGGAAAAAGTAGAGAAACCAGTCAAAATGTAATCTTGCATCTTTGCAACTGATACAGGGACCATTAGGGAGAGCTGCCTTCCTCCAGCCAGTGGATCCCAAATGTGTTACTTCAGGACTTCTGCTCCTGGTGGATAGGAGGCTAGAAAAGTGAGGTAACCATCTTCATCCATTTCCAGTTCATACAGTTCATATAAAATAAACGTAGACTGGCTGTTGGCACGAGGGCTGATGGTGGCTGAGGCTGTTCATCTATTTCACCTTTTCAGTTGCTCATGGAAGTGATCAGGTGGCTGAAAGAAAGCATTTCTTTATATCCCACCGTGAAACTCACTGCTTGGAGTTGAATGGTTTAAAAGGGGGATATATGCCTTGATTATGGAGAAATGCGTTCACCGTCGTGGACCACGGAAACTGAATGGAAGCTGTGTGAAATCAGAGCCTCCAGCTGCACAGTCGCTCTACCTCTAATTTCGAGTTGCTTGTCGAAAGGCAAATGAGGCAAAGTAGCCTGTTGTTTTCAGGTCTTGCTTGCAAGTTTTTCTGGAGGTATCTAAACACAATTTATGCCGGATCAGACGGACATTTGATCCAGGCAGGCTCCTTGTATATTCCTATTCCTTTAAGGCAGTGTTTCTCGCCTCGGCAATTTTAACATGCAGGGACTTCGACTCCCAGAATTTTCCAGTGAGTATCAGCCACCTTAAAGTTGCTGAGGTTGAGAAACATTGCTTTACGGCATGTGTAACAACATAATAAAACTGTTGGCAATCTGCAGTTCACATCAGACCTAGCCAGCTTGGTAGATGGATAAAGGTGACGATGGGAGCTGTAGTCCAGAAACATTTGGAGCGGCGCAAAGCCTCTTCTGTTCTAAGATGTCTGTACGGAGTCAGACAGTAACTTGCAAAAGGGTGAGAATATTGCTTATTTCTAGTCTCGCAAACCCCTGGTTGGTTTATCTGGATGAGTTAATGGTTCATCTGCACCTGGTCACTCAAAAATTAAGACAGCTCTGTCCGTCGCCAAACAGGACGTATTAAAGGTCAATTTTTAGTTGCAGAAGTATGTTTTTATAAAAGCTTGGAAACTGGGGACAAGCAGATATTTTAATTTTATTTGTCTGGCAGCGTTTGCCCTCCCTTTCTGATACTTCTAGCACTCCGGCAACAATGGGAATAAAAGTCACCAACTGAAAAGATATCAACATTTTGTTGCAAGTCTGTGGCAGGAAATTATAGATATAATTTATATACATTATAATAATTATTGATAATTTATTAATTAATAATTAAATTATTCTATTCATCTAATTATTGCAAAACATATAATGCTGCAATAAAAAAGAGCAACACAGGGAGGTCTCCAGGTGAAACTGAATATTATATAGAAGTATAGATATTTATTAGAAATAATAAGCTATATTAAAATATAATAAATAATATTATTTTATATAATTATATTATCCAGGTTAAAATTCCTACATTTTTCTTTCTGTCTGCAGGAAGATTAGAAAGCAGCTAGCTACATCTAGCCTGCAGATGCCAGTTCTTAACAACTTTCTCACTGAACACAAATCTTTAAAAAGGGAACCCAACAGCTGTTAGAACACAGCGTAATTCCTAAAAACATTCTGGATATCTCTTGCAGCAAACAGACCTGGCACACATTGAGAAAGGCAACTTTTAAGGACAGATGGAAAGTTGGCATATCCCAACAGACGCCTTGTAACTGATCTTGAGTTGCTTGGAAAATATTGCTGATGCAAGTCAGTCTTGCTTGGAACTGCACTGCTGTGATCTAATTATCACGAACTGTAATATGCTCAAGAAGCCCTCATTTCATATTGATTGTGTGTTGTCTTGCATTATCTGTAGGATACCAGCTATTTAGGGGAACTCCTTGTGACTGCAGCAGACCTGGTACGTTTGAACTAGTCAGAGAGGAGTAAAAGTGGATGAGGCAACAAGGAGGGTCGTAGGCAACTCTCTGGCTGCCTGCCCATTTTGTCTGCAAGTCTGTCAACCCCCCTCCCCTCCCCTTGCTGTGCAATGTGATTTTAAGACCAGAGTAGATATACCACTGGGAGAAGCAGCAGTAAATGTGAAAGAACAAGGGGCAGAATAGTTCAGACTTCCCATGCATCCACTTTAATTCCCCCACCCCATAATTCACAATAGTCATCCTATCAGCAGCAAGTGACTGCAGAATTCAAACAACAGCTTATATAGTTAAGGGGCTAATAACTAATCTTTTTCTAGCATCTCACAAAGTTGGCTCCCATTTTCAGCTGTCAAGCAGCAACATTCAGTTCCCCCAAGGGGGGGACACCCATTAATCATACAATACACCCAGTTTCCTAATGATAAGAGCAGTTGAGCAATGGAAGAGACTGAGGATGGCTTCTCTTTCGCAAGCAGAGCCTTTGGAAACCCTAAGATAATAAGAAAGTTAAGAAGGAAACTGAAAGCACAAGCCTTCTGCTTCTGCCCAAATGGCCAACTAGAACACAGAAATCAGGAGTTTTGTTTGCAATGCTGCATTGGTGATTTACACAAGCAGATGTTTGTGTTCCTTGTGACAAAGAAGGAGGACAAGGACTGAAGAGGAAGAGGCAGGTCATAAATGTAGGAACTCAGAGATTGCATGGATTTAGGTACAATCAGTCAGGAAACTTGGAGCAATTAAACCACACACATATTTGTTTTACTTCAATAAAATGGAAACTACAAGATGTAGAGGGAAAAAAAGTCCATCTTTCTTTTCTTCCTAGCCCTAAAATTGATTGAGCTCATTTGTACAAAGCTAAGAGTGAGGCTGTTCAAGAAAATACAGAAATGACACACTCTTCTTCCCTCACAGCAAGGGAACATCTTTTCAGCGTCTAAGGAAGAAGATTCCAGCATCAGGATTACACACTTGGGGCTTTGGTTTTTAATGGATCTCAAGCACACACACTGCCTCAACAAATATGCAAGTATCCGATGCAAAATATGTAAGAATTTCTTATTTTGTTTATTTGGAGTGAGTTAGGTTTTATTGTGTGCAGAATTTTGGGTACAATTGCAATAAATAAATAAAATCCCTTTCTAAATGCATACTTCTTCTTGCACACGTCCTCCTCCTTTGGACTGTAGTACAATCGAGTGGTATTTTATCGCAATATACTGTAATATGTGCAGCTTTTCTCACCCCCACAGTGACACAAAAACTGGTACTTTCTCCTGGTTTCTTTGTAGGTGTAAGGTACAAAATTCTCCGTTTGCTACAGCTAGACAAGACTGACTAGAACATCCGGGAAATGTAAGAGGTGCTACCAGAAAAAAATGGTAAATGAGGGTTGGGGAGGGGCAAGGATGTCTTCCCAAGCCACCAAGTCTTCTGTTGAAAGCTTAATGGAAGCAAAGAACATGGGTCTTCCATGAGATTCTTAGAAGTTGTCAATCCCGACACGTTTGGAATGGAACAAATCTATCTAGATGATAGTTATCTGATCTATCTGTCTATCCGGAGTAGAACATCTTGCACGTGGTCTGGAAATACCCCAGGGCCCTTGTACACGTTCTTAGGGGCGATCCCTCATCAGTGGGGTCCAGAGAAAGAATACTGTCTGCAGCTGGCAGACATGTCCATGAGAGTTACCTTAGCTGTTTCAGCCTCTTTCTTGGGCATCTGGGAATGGCAAGGGTCGCTGCTTCCAGGACTTGAAGGTCTGCTTGTCGGTCAGTCGGTCCGTCTGACACCTGGAAGGGTTAAAGGGCGCTCTGACTCTGCCAAATGCTGCTCGATGAACCTGGGAGTGGCAACCTGGAGGCAGGCAGTGGAGGAGAGCCAGGGAGGAGCTTGGAATTCAAGGGGTTATCTGGGACTTGATGGCTAAGCTGAGAGAAAGACGTTAGGCGGCTGGCACATTGCTTTTCCCCAATTTTTCTCTTTCTCCATTGAAGCAACCAATCATGGATTAAAATGTCCCAGGCACAAAAGAGGTACAAAATGATCACCTTCTTACTTCAAAGGATGTTAAAAGCAGGGCAAGATGGTGAAGAGCTAACACACCCTTAATACAGTATAACTCAGCGTTTTACTCCTCACTTAAAGCCAAAGAAAGTTTAGTGACAAACTTACCCACCCAGGTTTGTTAATTATTTTGGCCCCAGGAACAGGGACGGGGAACCTCCAACTCTCTGAAAATTGCTGAACTACAACTCCCAGCAACTCTAGCTGTGGTGTCCATACTAATCACAATGATGGCAAAGTGAGAAAATGTGCATCGTGATGTCACGAAAGTTCCAACCCTTCATATTTGTGTTGCAATGACACAAACAAGCAGATAAAGAGCACAGTCTGTGTTATGACATTGTGAGTCCATTATGTTAACTGTTTGAGGGACACTCGGAATATAGCTTAGTCATTTCTGGAAGGCCACACACCACAGACGTATAAAACAGATTGTCCCAGTTTAGGAACTGGATTGTGTGGGTCTTGCTGTTACAAGGTCAGAAATCTTTTTCTATAATATCTTCTTGATACATAAAAGTATGCTTACTTTTAAACAAATAGGCAGACCTCTTTGGGGGTAAGCAACCCTAGGCAAAGTGCAGAAAAAAAGAAGTAGTAGGGAAAACAAACTGAAAGTAAGAGATTAAAGAAAAGGATGTACTGTAAAACTAAATCTAGTTTATATGGAATAGATGTATATCCTAAGAGAAGTTGCAGCTACCTTGATTTCACTTAAATCTAAGGACTTCTTCCTGATCAATACAACACCGGAGCAGTTTATATATGGAGACTGCTGATTTTTAGGAAGAGATTAGGAGATTAGAGGCTAGGTTTTCTGCACTTAGATGACCCTTGTGGTTCCTTCCAACTTTATCATTCTATGATTCTATAATTTTTATATTAGATCCAGAACACTGTAAATGCTTCACATACATTATCTTGGTTATTTTTCATGCCAGTGCTAAAAAAGGAGTTTAATAATTATAATTATTTTGAGGATTGCAATTAGAGGCAATATAGAAGTTGGACTGCAGGTCAATGGAAGAGCATTTTCTTCTGGCAGGTTCAATCTTTGGCATTTCCTAATTAGGGAATAGGTAGAAAGCCATTTTGTACTTGAGATCTCAAAAGCTCACTAGTGGACTACCAGGCAAGTCTGGGATAGAAGAATAAAGTATTTCACTCTCTGCTCTCAGGCAGCATTCAATCTCCCAAGAGATTGTAAGAAGGCAACTTACTGTCCAGTCAGTGAATTTGAAAAAGTGGCGATATTTAAAGAGACACTACCTGGTTCATTTCTCAGATCTTACACCATCACACTGTTTCACCATCTTGCATTTTCTTTCCTACTTCTCATGTAATTTGGCACAGGAATGTGCAAGGTCAGTGGAAAAATCAACAGCCACCTCTTAATCTTTGGAAACCCTGCTCTATCCATCCTCACAGGATTTTTCTTACGGAAGTCTACTGGATTTATAAACTATCTTCAGAGCTTTGAGAGTTAGAAACTTGCTTAATTCTATACTGGCTCTTGGGATGTGACAAATGCTGCTGAGGGAAGTTGGCACAGCAAAGAAAAGGCCACGAGAGATTGGTATCTGATGGTGTTTAAATGTCCCACTATGAAAAGCCCTCATGTTAGAGCAAAGGATTAGGCAGTCAGTGCAGTTCTAGCTGATGAATCTATTGATGCTACAAGGTCACACAAATTTCTCCAGTTGCCTGCAGAACACCTGTACAGATAACGCTAATGGTCCTCATGAGGGGTTGGACCTTCGGCATTTGTGCAGGCATAGCAACTCAAAGTTGATCCCCCTCTTAACCCCTGGCTCTGCCCTTCCTTCTCCCACACCTCATCTTCCTCAGCTAGTTGATGGTTCTACCTTGAGTTCTTGAATCAGGCTTAAAAAGGAGGAAAGGGTCTGGAAAGGTAGCACTATTTAGCATCCTTTTGGCACAGGACCTGCTAGGGGGCTTCTCATGGTAAGAGGAGACCTGTGTTACTGTATGGTGACTCAAATCTAAAAGAGTAGGACTTTTTCCAACTAGATCAGATCTGATGAAATGAGTACTACTCACAAAACTTATGCCTTTTAATAAAATTTGTCATCTGAAAAAATGCTTCCAAGCTCCTTCTGGTCAGTATTAGGTAGTTTCCCCAAAAGAAAGAAAAATAAACATTTTTGTTAGCACTTTTACAGAGCACTTTACATTATTCATAAGCAGAATTCCCTCTGTGTCCCCCCTCCCCCAGCAAAACTTGCAATCTAAAATATTTCCTTTATTGTGGTGAATACTCTGAGGTTCTTCCTTGTGGTCATACGGATGCTCCAGTCCTTGAGCTGACAGGCAAGAAAACCAGCCCAAACTGTTCTGCCTGTTAAGCCCAATGTTGCCTCAGTGAGTGGTGCTGTCCTTAAAGATTTAATGTGGAACAAGGAAAAAAGTAGTGGATTTCCTCTGGGCAGGAAGAGTCTTGGTAACATGGAGTGTGGCTGAGGGTGAGACAGGAAATAAATTTGGGCAGATGTCAAACCCTGATCCATTGTGTGGATGGGACTTCCCACAAATCAGAAAAGAAGAGCCTTTCCTACCATAGATATAAGCCCATTCCCAGAGAAGCTGATCCTCAAATTTTTAATAAAAATACCATGAAAAATGTGCCACCCGTTGATAAGCGGACTCTATTTTTGTGATATTTTGATAACAAATTTAAGATCAGCTTATCTGTATATAAGCTTATACATGAGTATATATGGGAAATATGGATACTTTACAGAAATAGTATCATATATATTCATGGATAAGCCTACCCAAGGATAAGCCATATCTGATTTTTTGGGTGCATTTGGGCACCTAGAATTTTTTGCTTACCTACAAGTACTGTATATATGGTATTTTGTTAGGAACCCATCATTCATCTTTCCCCACACCATGGATCATAGATCATGGAGGGAGGGAGAAGTCTGTCCTTTTGAGGCCAGGAGCCTCTGCTGCTTATAATAATGGGAGGGATGGCAGGAGAATTGGGGACTCAATTTCTGTCAGCAGTCAGAGAAGCATTATGGTGGATGGAGAAGAAGAAGAGATTCAATTTTCTCCACATCATTCCTGTTGCTCATTTCAAGTGTTTGGGAGGTAATTTTACTCCTGCCTTTAGCCCTGTTTCAACTGGTGCTAAATATATGCTTAAAAATAATTTTAAAAACACTGAAAGCAGAGAGGATAGTTATGAGGTGCAATGTGGGAGATGGTTTTCTACTTCATCTTGTTGCTACCATGCCGACAAGTAAGTTGGCTTTTTTTTAGATATTTAGAGATGTAGGTATACCGTTGTTCCCGAACAGTGATAAACTCATGTTTAAAAGTAGTCTGAAAAGGGAGTTTGATAATTGTTGGGTGAACTAGGTAATGAACTTGGATTTCTCCTATATCAATTCCCCAAGTGTGTCAACCCTTTTTCAGACTGGCTCCCACGCATTAGTAGCAGAAGACCTGTCAGTTCTCAAGTCACGCAGTTCAGCTAAATGGAATTGGTCATTTGGTGGGTGAGTGGTTGGCTGTCCTCTTCTTCTGTTGACACTTCATCCTTTTCACTCATGGTATGCACAGATAGCAAATATCCATGGGTTTGTTACATTTGCTGACAAAAATCACAGCTGGTTAGTTTTGCAAAATATGTATAATATGCTAACCTACAAATTGAGATTACCAACCACAGCAGGCAAGGTTCAGAAAATATGCCAAATCAAGCACAAGGTGCAGGCCCAGCTTTTAACTCTGTGCCAAGAAAATCATCCCTCACTTAGCATTGCCAAGGAGGCTGCTATAAAATGCAGGAGGTGGAAGCAGAGGGGAAGGCATAAAATGGCATTTTTAATCTGGAGTTTGCATCTTCTTAATTTCCTCCCTGCCTAGAACAACAGGAATCCTTTGTGTGGCTCACAGCACATCAGGGAGAGGCAAAGAACAAGGGTGGACAATCTACAGTCATGTGAAAACAACATAGGACACATTACATCATGTCATCATTTATTTTACAAAAAGAAAGCCATGGGTGAAAAACTAAGTACATCTTACGATTCAACAGCTTGCAGAACCACCTTCAGCAGCAATCACTTGAAGCAATCGTTTTCTGCATGACTTTATTAGTCTCTCACATCATTGTGGAGGAATTTTGGCCCTCTCTTCTTTACAACATCGCTTCAGTTCACTGAGGTTTGTGCGCATTTGTTTATGCACAGCTGTCTTGAGGTCCCCCACTATATTCTAATTCTTTAACCTTAAAGGGAGAACAAT
>JANHZU010007138.1:231625-243779 GCA_032468055.1 Acrochordus granulatus
GTGGAACGGATTATCTGACTTTCCATTGTTTCCTATGGGAAACTGCGTTTCTCTTTACGAGCATTTCGCGCTAAGAGTGTTCTTCTGGAACGGATTAATCTCATCTTGTGAGGCACCACTGTAGCTAAATAGGTACCGTCTAATTTAGGTGGGAAAGGTAACAGCATGAACTTTGGCATATAGTCATGCCAGCCAGATGACCACAGAAGCATCTTTGGACAAACCCTGGCTCCCTTGGCTATGAATCAGAAATGAGTACCACTCCCCAAGAGTTGGTCGCAACTGGTAGGGGAAACCTTTATCTTTAGTCACTTGGAACAGTACTGCCACTTTGTGGCAAACTGAATGATCCATAACATGTCGACAACACTGAACCATGATTCTTTACATCCATTACATTTAGCTAATTTTTGATTCCACCTCCCCACCATAATACTATGTTTTAAACAAGATTTGTGATATTCAAAACCCAAAAGTCTATAGTTTGGGACTGATGAAAAAGACTTGCTCTAAGTTACAAGTCCTAGTTTGCAGGAAACTTAGCCTGTGGCCTTTTCAGCTCTGAATAGCATAGAGAGCCTCAAGCCATAAAAACAGAAGGTGATGTGGCAACAGTGCATGTTCATTAATAGGGTGTTTTTCCATCCTTTCCAAGGAATCAAAATTGGGTCTTGAATCAGCTCTGAGTTAGTCAGACACATTTTGTTGATAGGTGTGGATTAGTTGTGATTCATCTAACTCTGTACCTACCGTGGGCTGTAGTATGAAGTTACTACAGAATGGAACAAGGGAAGAGAAGGAACATGATAGAACTTTAAGTTATTATTTATTTAATACATGAATTCATACCTTTCTCCTAACTTAAATTATGAGCCACTCTTCTAAATAACTGCCACGGCAAACTGCAGCACACGAATTAGATATTTCAACACTATAACACAGTACAGTTATTTCTACATTGCACAGGCAAGTGATACCAAGTATTATCCTGTTACCCAGTGAACTTGAAGTTGAATGGCTGGACAGACAAGAATGTTGAATGAATGATTGAATGAATGAATATGGTAGTGTGACCACCACCAAAGTTGTGGATTACAAATGGATGGATTTTAAGGAGGACTAGGCAAATATGTAGAGCATAGGAATATAGTCACAGTGACAGTAGATAACTGCTAGGTTCAGACCATACCCCTTGGCACTCTTGAAAGCAGTCACAGTGGGAGAGGCTTACAGCACTCAAATCCAGCTTGAAGTCTTCCTAAAAGGCTCTAGAATAGAAGGTTGGGCTTCACTGACTTCTAGCCAATCCCATTATTATATGGATGTGTGGAGTCATACAGACCTCATTCTGAAGGAACCAGAGTAACAAAATGTAGCTCTGCCTATATTATAGAAATGGATGGGTGAATGATATTAATCCCATCAATCAGTGCAAAGAAAAGAGGAGAATCAACCCATCAATCTATGTATTTTTTTGATTTATAATTTTCCAAAACAAGAACAAGTGAATTCAGTTTCAGTCCTCTTCAACTTTTTATTGGTGATATAAATTCTCATCTGTTTATTTATTCATCAAATTTGTACCTGCTGCACTCAGAACTGACTCTCTGTGTTCTGGGGATATGCTGAAATGCCAAAGAAGAAAGGGTCCCCAGAACTTTCAGACTTTTATTCTGAGCTTTCGGGTTCAACTTCCTAGGGCCCATCATCAGAGTAGATAAAAACCTCAATTTCACACACAGGTCAACTAGCGCTGCTCAACATCCCACTACCCACACTCGTATTCCGCCGCTTTAGGTCTCCTCCCCCCTCCGCACTTCCCTTTCTCATTTACTGGCGGTAAATATAAGCATTGGACAAGGGCCTGTTTCCCACCCTTCCATGACTTCCCTAGCCAGCTTCTCCCTGCCCAACCTTGGATAGTTGTTTTCTCAAAATAAAAGGTGTGGCTGTGCTTGTGGCTATGCATTGCCACCAGTGATTTTGGGTCTCGTCTTTGCACAGCCTGTTCATGCTCTTTCAGGCTGTAGCATGGTGCATACATGCATGCATAGATGCATGTATATATAGGTGCATACATACATGCATGCATAGATGCATGCGCGGGAAGGGGAAGGAACGTGCAGGGGGGAAGATCTACAGTGGTGGATTACGAGTGCGGGTGGTGGGGCGATGAGCAGTGCTAGTTGACCTGGGTGTGAATTTGAGGTTTTTAACTACTCTGACAATGGGCCCTAGGAAGTTGGACCCAAAAATTTGAAAGTTCTGAGAACCCTTTCTTCCTTGGTGATTTATTTTCATTTTTTTTAATCAACACTTTTAAAAGCAAAAGAAGGAATACAGAGTTGGCTTATTCAATCAAGGTTAAAATATGTTTTCTTCTAGTAACTTTTAATGAATTTTTTCCTGAGCAGGACTGAATTCTAAGACTTTTAAGGGTTTGTACTGTACATAGATAAGATAGGGGAAGATATTTTTTGATGTATGTTTATAGAAAGTAACTATGGTGTTAAAATTGAAGAAAAGTGTTTAACTTGCGAAGGAGTTTCTGTGAGATGAAGAGAAAATAGTAAGAAATGAACTTGTGGGATACTATTTGAAGATCAAAATTTTCAATGTGTTGTTTCTGGTAGCTCTTAATGAATTTTTCTTGATTAGGTTTGAATGATGAAGCCTTAAAGATTTGTATAAAGATATAAAATGAGATATGGAAAGAAGATACTTTTTTGTTGCATTTTTATTGAAAATCATAAAGGAAAGGAGTTTGAAATTGATTTGTTTAAGGTTAATCTATTTATTTCTGGTAACTCTTAATGGGACTTTTGCAGATTAAATGTTGAGGCTCTGTTATTTGTTTAGATAACAGATGAGTTATAGAATAAAGAGATCTTTGGCTGAAATGTTAGAGAAATTACAGAATAGTTCTTTTCAAAAGTTTTCAGAAAATTATTTCTAAAATAGCTAAAGTTATAGCTCTAAAAACATTTAATAAAGTTAAACCTATACAGTAGCTATACCTTAATTTGGCATCTAGCAAAATTAATTTCTTTCCATTTTAACTTACAGTAGTTTCTGAACAAAAAATTGTTTCAGAGAATATCTCATTTTATTCAGAAGTAAGTTTCTGCTACTCCTCTATGTGGGAAACAGATACAGGTATGCAAATGAAACTCCTGTGGTCAATAAAAGGAAGAAATTTGATTCCAAGAGTAGTTTTACTTCTACAACAATTATTCTGAGTCCTAATGAGGTCATCAAGATTCTATTCTTGATCAAAGTCAGTAGGCTAGGATAGCCTTAGAATGCTAAAAATATTTAATCAGAAAACAAGCATCCCCTCTGCCCAAGTTGTTATTGCATTTCAGGGAAGGGAAACTACTCCTGCTACTAATAGATTTACCTTGAAATGAAAACACATGATTCAAAGATGGGATCTTAGAGATCATAGCAACCACAGAATGGAGGAAACACAAATTGCTGAAATTTGCAAAATATCTAGCTTGGTCCTGAGATGGGTTATAGTTTATGCAGCTTCCACCAACAGCTGCCATCCAAATTCGAATTTTCCAATTAGCTCAACCAATGGCCTTGGCTAGCTGAGAAAGATGGTAGACCAGAACTTCCATTGCTAAGTGATGTGGTTGTTAAGTGAACCAGATCAATCTTACAACCGTTTTGCTGCAGTCTATAGGCAGATCATGTGATCATTAAGTAAATCTGGCTTTACTTATCAGTAGTCCCTTGAGAAGATCGCAAATGGTGATTACATGACCCCAGGATGTTCCCATCATTGTAAATACATGCCAGTTGCAAAGTGCCTGAATTTTGATCACATGGCTGCTGGGACAATTGTAATTGCAAGTCAGTATTCCATACTGTTGTAATTTTGAATGGTTCTTCAACAAATAGTTGTAAACTGAGGATTACCTGTACTGATCAGTGCTTCTTGGATACCTATAACTCTTGCCCATCCAACTTTATCTCTAATGTATACTGAAGCATCTTCCAATTAGTTTTTGAATGCTCTCAACTTGAGGGAAGGTCCTACCTCAACAATGTATGGTTACATGTGATTTAGAGAAATCTCACTCATGGGATTTGAATGAGATGTCCATAATGTCATCGGGATATGAGAGAGAGAAAAGATTGCTGGGCCTACTTGTGCTACAGTTGGGTGCAAGTGGGAATGCAGTTTCTGTTTCTCCTGTGTGAAAACTGAAATGGCAGATCTTTCTTGAAGCTGCCTTACACAGATTCAGAACTTTAGACCTTCTAGTTTTTCAATGTCTACCTTTGGTTGACTTGGTGTTGGCTTACAACTCTATCATCCCTGACTACTGGCAGTACTTTCTATGGGAGCTGCTGTTCATTATCTAAAAGGCAACTTTGCAGAAACAATATTTTTTAAAGTTTCAGGGTGGACTTTCCCATCTCTATGTGAAGATGTGAAATTGAACAGGCAATCTCAAGTGTTTAAAAGATGTGAGTTACTACTGAGCTATTTTAAGCCAGTGCCTGTGAGGTTTCCTGTTTTGTAAGTCCTACATGAAAGAAAGGCAATGCATATTCTATGCCCTTCTGAACTCAGTGAGTATAGCAGATCACTGTGAAAATTAAGCTTCCTGCAGACTGTTGACTTCATGCCAGTCAAGCTTTATTTTCATGAAAGGGAAGTGCCCTGTAGACAGTCAGATCGCAAGTCCTAGAGAAATCATGTGATTGCTTTATATCCCAAGAAGATCCCTAGGACCAATGGGGGACATGAGCATGAACCATGGAAGGGAACTGAAGGGTCTCTCTTCAGAACCTTTGATTAAAGAAGAATTTTTGAGAACTTCTAGGAAATATTAGGAGCATATTATTGCATTTCCAGATTTTCTATTCTCTATAGGAATGGGGAAAAAAAGAATTTAAGAACCAAACTTTTTTCTGTGCAGTGGTAACATTTTACCAGACCAATTAGGAAATTGGATGCTTAATATCAGCTTTCTTTCACCTGTGTATGACTTAGAAACTTCTTGAAATCTCTATATTAATTTGGAATTCTCTAGCCCATCCCTTGATGGAGATTTATAGTAGACCAGTACTCTCTTGTGATCTACTTGGGGCATAATTACTTTTATTTGTTTAATCAAGCTGCTGTTTTCCTGCAAGGTAAATAGCTCTGTACTTGATCTCCTTCACTACTATTTGAGCCTGTGATAGTGAGATTTTATTTTCCCCTTTTTAATAAATTTGATTATCAATTGCAGGATTTATTTCCAAAAGGTAGATGAGACAGGAAGGGCTGAAATCTCTAGTTTATACACTAATGTGCTACACAGCCAGAAAGTTGGAATAGTTTCATTATTCTTCATTTGTACCTTTCAATCATCAGAAAAACAATGCAAGGATGAGAATCATCTTTTACAAACTGGGGTTAGGGGAAAATACCAAGTAAGGCACCTGGAAGACAGATGGTGGTGACAATAACTACAAGCAGCTGGCTGAAAACAGGATGTGTAATTGATTGAGTAAATCCAGAAGGGTCCATCCTTTTACTTTTTGGTCTCAAATGTATCAAAAACTGTTGAAAGATCATGGATTTTGTGACACATGCACTTTCCAAACCTTCCTGTAGAGTACAGATCATCCATAACTTATTTTAATATTTCATATTATTGTCAAGCCTATTCTCCAAATTAGTTTTGGCTAAATTAAATTATTATTGTTATAATAATTAAATTATTATTTGGTTATCTTCTAGAATATATTCTCCCTGAGATTTGGAGAGACTGTCAAAAGTTTAGTTGATATTAACATACTGTACTTGTATTTTAAAATCAATTTCTTACTTTATTAGATATTCCTGACATAAATAAAAGCGTCTTTTGCTCTGGGAAAGCATTATGCTGTTGCAAATTCACATAAAGTTCATTCCCCTGAAGCTTGAGATATATAAAGGGGACTGATCCAAATCTTGATGTAAATTTGAGAATTGAGAAAGCCTTTTGGATTAAAGGTGAAACGTCTTCTACTTAAAAAATCCAGTCCAGATGCCTGTTTTTTAAACTTTTGTTGCGATGCAATTACCCTGGATGAATGAGAGTCTTCACAGACATCTTGATGTAAAATTATCTAATAAAGCCTGAATTGGCTTATGGGACTTGCCCACCTGCAGATCTAACTCCACTGAATGAAAACCAGGATATATACATTAATGCTATTCTGATTACGCTTAAAGCAGAAAGATGATGATGAAACAATATAGAATGACTGTGAATTGATAGAACAGAAAGCAAACAAAAGACCAGACTGCAAAGTAGCACTGGAAGCACCAAACTTTTTATGGAGTCTTTAGGTAACCTTCATCATACAGAAAAGATTAAAAAGCCATGAAACGGCCATGACAGTAAGAGTCCAGCTCTGGTTTTTTTCAGGAGCAATTCCTAGCCAGAGTAGAGCACAGGTGCCTCCTGTAAGTTCTGCTAACAGCATTGACACATGAAGAAAGGATCTTGAAAAAAAACTTCATTGGTTGCTTCCCGCCATCCTTTTTATGCAAGAACAGCCTGTTCCCAAGTACCCAATGACTGCTGTACCATTTACTGGGTGAGTGCACACATATAGTTTTTGAAAGGAAGTGTGCCCCTCTGTGGCCTGCATCAAAACTGCCTCATACTGCCTCAACTGCCTTGGCTTAGTTGTTTAAAATTTGACCTGAGATCCAAAAGGTTCGCTGGGAAACCCAAAATGCATGCTAAATATGCATTAATTACAGTGTCTTCCCATCTTATACATCCTGCTATCTTTCAATCCTATCATATCCACATTCCAGTGAGCAGAGTTGGGATGGTCCTCTTCTCAAGGGACATTGGAAGTGACAGAGTTACGTAGATCAGAGAGACAGCACACTTGAGAACATTGCTGCACCTGCCAAAGAAAGATAGCACAATCTTATGAAATTACTGAGAAAGCAATGAACAAGCCTACCCCTAAGAGAAGATTTAAAGTCACATCCCAGGGCCAGAAATAGAATATGGGCAAAAATATACCAAGCCAAAGCCAGCAGAATATGCTGGAAGAGAGCAACAAACTTATGGTAGAGATATACAACTTTCCTTGGCATGTTGAGGCCATGTTTCATATTACCAAAGCAGGCAGAATCAGTTTCTTTTGGAAGGTGTTTATGTGTACTTGGGTGTGTGAAGGAGTTTTACAGAGGTGAAGGACAGGGCACCTTTATTTATTTGTGTCCCACCTTTATTATTTTTATAAACAATTCAAGGCAGCAAACATATTTAACATACCTTCCTCTTCCTGTTTTCCCTGCAATTGCAACCCTGTGAGGTGGATTGGGCTGAGAAAAAGTGACTTGCTCAAAGTCACCCAGCTGGCTTTCACGGCTAAGAATTTATAGCCTCTGGTTTCTAATCTGTTACCTTAACTGTTAGACTAACTGGCTGCTACCTATCTTGCCCCTTAAAACCTCTCAAACTGCAAAGGAGACAGATAACATGCAGTCCTCAGGCCATATTTTTTACATCCCTTAAAAATTAAGGAATTCATGTCTGCATCTTCCACTCAGCCTAGGAAGCCTTTCAAGGAAACAATATATTTTCATATCTTTGTCACAAAACAAATCCTCTGAAAAACTTTAATTTACAGTGTCTCTTAGTAAATTTTGCTCTGCAAGTGAAAGGCAAAGGATTGGAGGTTTGGTCTTTCTACACTGAAGGGAAAAACACGATAACTATCCATTTATCTAAATATTCTGTATAAAAGTCCGTACACACATTTACTGGTATAAGGGGAGTTATGAGGGCGTGCATATGCAGCAATCATACTTGCAACATAGATAACAGAGAGGCATGCCAAAATGCACCCTTCTGTAAACACAGAATATTTTACAAAGAATCACTGAAAAGAATCACTGAATTGGATCACTGTAGATCATCTAACTAAACTCCCTGCTTCATGCAGGAATCTTCTAAAGCATGCAAATGCCTTATAAGGAATAATCTAGCTTTCCTGGTCAAGTTAGACTGCTCCACTGAGTAACAACCCTCACCATCAGGTGAGATGATACCCTCCTAATATTCAGCTTAAATGTCCTTTAATTTCAGTCTGTTGGTTCTTGTTTCACTCTTAACTTCAGCAAAGGATCTCAACTTCAGCAAAGGACAAGTTTCTATCCTTTTGCACATAGCAGCTTTTTAGTTATTTACATGTCTATCATATGTTTTGTGAAGTCTCTTCTTCTATCATCAAAGATTGCCAGCTTCTTCTATTCTTCTATATGGGATCTGGTTTTCAGGTCCTTTAGTATTCTGGTAGCCTTCCTCTGAACCTACTGCAGCTTCTTCATGAATTATTATTTCCCATGATCTGGACATAATATTTCTATTAATCCAGGAGAAGGTTGCCCTGGCCTTTTAAGATGCTACATCACACTGCTTGCTCATGTTCAGCTGACACTTTCTCCCAATGTGCTTCTGGCAAGCTTGATCTCCCCAATCCTGTATCAATAGGTCTGAGTTTTCATACCAAGATTCAGTATCTTCCATTTATCAAAGAATTGACCATCAGATAGTCAAAGAATGCTAACACTATATCAGGCCAAGAAATAGAAACTTACTCTTGGGGCTGCTCTGACCATCAGGTTCAGGGACCTTCCAGTCCATTTTCCTCCCTTTTTCATAGAGGCCCTTTAGCACCTTGCGGAACTCCTCAGGTTCCAAGCCTCCAGTGCTCAGTTCCATGTATTTCCTGTACAGCTGGAGCGCTGTTCGTGCATCTTCAATGCTGTCATGAGTCTCTCCTTGAATCTTCAGGTCTAGGAAAAAGAAAAAAGAGAAAAGTCAAAAACATAGCAAATACTGTCTTGCCTAATTCCTTTGTTTCAAGAAAAGAGGAAACCTCTCTATGCTTAAGGTTCGCAGCAAGAACTTATTCTTGTCAGTGTTGAAAATAAACTTGGCTTTTGGACTTCAGTATTAATCTAATCTGAAAGATCTTCCCTACTCCAGATCTGCTCTTTAAATCCAAATTCTCAATTATAATGCAGGGTTTGAGAAACTGTACATCTCATGAGGACTGTCAACCCCATTCGGTAGACTGGACCAGGAAATCAACTCCACAGGAAGACCTAAAACTACTTTTATTGAGTTTGGCTATAACAAAATCTTGCAAGTCTGATTGCACTGTACTTCCTCCTTCTCCTTATATTTTAATGAATTAGGGAAGCATCTACCTGAACAGCAACCAAGTTATATCTCATTCTGGACTTAAAAAGTTTCAACTGCTTTTGCTTAGGTAACACTTCTTGCATATTTTCATCAAGATCATCTTCCTTATTCTCAACATGTCAGAGAATTGTACCTGAGGGATTCTTTAGCAACGATATTATTCTTTCATGCAGGGTGGCTTGGCTGACTGGAAGAGGGGCTCTGCTTAATTCTTTCCACAGGATTATTGTACTGACCCAAGAAATACCAGGCAAGGAAGCGCAGGGAGATCATCCTCTTCCTGGGCATGTGGAACAAATACACTGTGTCAATTACTTGATCTCTGGGAACCTGTAAGAGGCAGGTATAGTTCTGTTAGCACACAAGCACATAACTATCCACTGAAGAGATCTCAGTC
The DNA here is from genome assembly GCA_032468055.1 of Acrochordus granulatus. Lineage (NCBI taxonomy): Eukaryota > Metazoa > Chordata > Lepidosauria > Squamata > Acrochordidae > Acrochordus > Acrochordus granulatus. The sequence continues at coordinate 241,250 of JANHZU010007138.1, forward strand.
TATGAGGCTTTCTATCCTTAGATCGAAGCCAGACCTGGACTAAGAGCCACATGCTCCAGTGGAGACAGAGACAAGAGAAACAATTACATCTGGTATTTAATGTAACTGAAATCAAATTATCTTATTATCTCTACTACTGATATCAAATTATTCTTGATGTATTTAATAATTTTTGCTTTCTGTCATATTAAAAATATAATCTGATGGCCATTTCTGGTTGGCTCAGGGGGCTGATCCAAACTTCCAGGCATTGTGTGCTCTAGTTTAAATGAAAAGAAATGCCTTTGTTGTTCCTGGCTAGTATCAGGCTTGCTACAAGTAGGCAAATCTGATGGCTGGGGCCTATTGGGGTTACTTTTCAAGTGAACTATCCTTCAGTCAGCAGTTTTGGCAGCATGTCCAAAGTAAAGAGACAAATCTAGGAGCAAGACAACAAAAATAACCAACAATACCAGTTAATGTGACTCTTTGAGAATTAACAGTAGATGTTGGCTACAATAACAGAGATCTATAAGCAGGTAGATCAAAGTCTAAACCATAATAACAGAGCATATGCCTGGTTTATGCAAGATACCAACCAGGCCTCAGCTCCCATCCTTGCCACTTGTGAATTCAAAACCCAATGTATTCAAACATGATTTTGAACCTAATTGCAACTATATAAAATACTAGACAACCTGTGATCAGAAATATTTCTTTACCAGATTCTTCAATGCCTTCAACAATGGCAGAGCTTCTAATATTTGAAAAGTTCTTAAAAATTCAGGGAATATTCAGAATGTATCTGCCTTGAAAGTAGCCCATATTGAACTATACAGCACAATCAAATATCAGCAGTTGACCACAGGAAATGCTTTATGACTTTTTTGTATCAAATCATAACATTATCTATGATAATATTTATGTAATAAAATGTTTTATAATATTTGCCAAATTTCAATTCCACAGGAGTCATAAGCCCTGGCATTCTCTAAGTTAGCCCATCTGAGGTACCCTAAGATGCACCATCGCACCTAGTTAAATGTTACAGATACAAGAGGTTTAATAGCATGTAGATCGATCTTAGAACCTTGTTCTATGTTGGTGCTGTCTTTTCTCACACACTTTACTGCAATCCTTTCAGCTTTCAGACATAAGGGTTGCACTGATTTGAGGATGAGCCCTACCTCATGAATCCAAGTTCTTTAAGACTTGGGGAGCCAAATTCATTAATTATTGAGTTAGCTCTTACTGTACAGGAAATACTACAAAATGTTTTGCTCCTGGAAGTACAAAGAATACCATTTCTTTCCTGTGGATCTTAGCCTAGGTTATGGGATTTCCAACCTGCTGCTCCTGTTATTGCTTGTTTTTTTCATTGGTTGCCAGTGAGGTTTTTTTTTATCATTTAACTATTGTTAGCTGCTCAGAGTTGCCATGGCAGGATGGATGGACATATAAATTAAATAAATAATTCCAGGGACAAGATGCGTGGCTATGTGAAAAGGCCTACAGAATCACAGAACTGGAAAAACCATTTGGGCCAGGGAATCTAATTTAAGTCATTCACACACATTGCTCATTTTCACTTATATCTTTTGTTACTGTACTTTCTTTACACATGCTCTATTCTTACTCAGTATAACAGTTAACCTGTAAAAATGACAGCTCCATCAGGATTTTACAAGGAGATAGTCACCATGATATTGATGACACGGAAGTCCTTTTGCAATCCATGGCCCACAAACTTGACTCCAACATCTATAAGGAAGCGTAACTTTAGATAGGTGGATTTGAGGGTTGTGAGATGTTTGGATGAAATTTTGGCATCCAGATCTCCTGGCTTTATTCCTGAATACTGAGTAAGATAATCCACCACCTAAAAGAACAAAGAAAGTAGAATCATCATATACTGAGGGTCTTTTTGCCCCTTCTCATCAGTTTCATTTGGCAGGATATCCAGACCTACCTTCCTCAGCCACTAAGTGAATCTGCCTCCCATTTAAAAACATATACAGTGGTGCCTCACAAGATGAGACTAATCTGTTCCGGAAGAACGCTCTTAGCACGAAATGCTCGTAAAGAGAAACGAGATTTCCCACAGGAAACAATGTAAAGTCAGATGATCCATTCCACGCCCCCAAAAATATTCACCAAAAAATCATTTTCAATGGAATTTGCTGTAGAAATGATTGTCCTTAACATCTGAAACAAGTAACTAGGATTAACACACAATATAAAGCAGAAATAGAGCAAACTAACCAGCACTTACAGATATGCTTCGAGGCTGCTTCTGGCCTCGGCTGCTGCTTGCTGCCATCACTTTAAAAGGGCATTTTTTCTCTCAGCTTTTCTGGGCATCGTGGGCGATTTGAAAGCGCTTCTTCCCTCCGTACTATGAGGGGAGAAATGACGAGGGGGGGATTTCTGCTTTATTTGGTGCGCTTTAAGAATATCCCGGCGCAAAGGAGAGGAGAGGAGAGGAGGGGGAAGGGACTTCCTGGAGATTGAATCGGGAGTCTGAAGTCTCAGGGAGTTCTCTCTCTTGAAT
>JANHZU010007139.1:12930-25172 GCA_032468055.1 Acrochordus granulatus
TGCCCATGGGATGTACATATGTGAATAGCCAATCTCTTACAGTACAGCAATCTGCAATGTACCTGCCTTTCCATCCTTACCATCTATCTCAGGGGAGTCAGGTAAGAACTTTTTCAGTTCTGGAATGCTATCAGCATTCAAGGAGAGTACAGCCCTTGAGAAATGGCTGGAAATTTTCTCTTTCTTCTGTAGAATCATCCATGTATTGGCATAAAATTTGGAAAGGCTACTCATGCTTGGTTCTGAAATAAGCCACCTGTTCTGTTCATATAGAATTAAGTCCTTTTAGGAACCTCATAGCTCCAGAAGACTTAGCCTCTGTATTTATCTTGCATGGGTCTGTTTTTAAAGGTGCTGTGCTTCCTGGCATAGCTTTCATTCATTATATTGTTTATCATGTAGCTGGATGGCTTATTTCAAAGGAGGAAATTATTTGATTATATGGAGAAACAGAGATGCTGATTATTCCCAGCAAGCTATCACAAATGCACAAATTACATAGGCTGAACAGAAAAGAAATTGTCAGAGATGTTTTCTTCTTTAATTATTTTCATTTGTGAATTTCTTTGCGGGTAGGGTTAAAAACGGGGGAAATAAAAATGTAGTTAGAAGCAGGTTTTCATTGTGAAATCTACAATTGGGTGCACTCTCAGTCAATTAAAAACATAGAGATTTTAAGGTTTTTTTGAAGTTGTCCTATCAATGAACTCAAACAGAAATCAGAATGTTACAGCTAGTTCATGCTAGAAAGAAATTGTTTTTCCCCCTCTCATTCATTGGAGAGAAAGTGGTACTTGGAAATCGAGCAGAGCATTTTGCTCTTCTCCAGACCAAGATAAGGAAAGTGTGCAGAGAGAGTTTCCAGAACCGTTTCCAGTTCCTTAACTCTGCTTTGGGTCAAAGAAAAAACAGCTTAGCAAGTTTTTCCTCCTCACTGTATCCAAAATACAAATTTCTTTTAAATCAGGATCAGGCTTATTACTTCATTTAATACATCAAAACACCAACCTCGGTTATCTTTAAAATGATAAATATTGTCTTATCCTTGTTGTTAAACATGACATTATTGATAGAGCTTGTGTATCTTTTCCCCATCTTCCGTGAAGGCACTTTACTTAAATAAGCAGAATAAACTTTTATTCTTTTTTAAACTGAAAAAAGAACTGGTTGTGACAGTCACATCGTGAGGGATCTTATATAATTCCCAATATATAGTAAATGGAATGACTTTGTCAGCTTGAGAGATTCAGAGGGTTCTGTGCATATCCATATGCAGGAACAGCTTTTTCTACTGATATACAGTAGGAATATGAACTTGATCTATCACCTTAATCAAACTAAAAAACAACCAAAAAGCAACCCTAAAACAACCAAAAAGCAAAGTCAGGTCATATCAGAGAACAATCCTTGAATGGACTGAGGAGTAGCTTGGCTGGAGGAAAGGAAAAGGCACATTGTTTTATTTATTATTGCATTTAATTGTCAGGGAGAGGAGAAAAGCCATTTTTGTTACAAAAAATGAATTGGCTTTGGCACTGAGAGTTTTAATTGTTGTCATTTATTGTTTCACCTCAGCAACCTTAGGGAAAGCTGTGGATCTCTAGAAGGAAATGTGTATTCAATTTTAATTCAAGGAAAAAAAAACACTGCTATCCATTGGACAGATTTGCAGATCTCACCCAAGATGGAGTTTAGTGGGATCCATTGATTAAGACACATCTCCCCCCACCTTTCTGGGTTGTCAATATATAGGTCAGCAGTGCGAGATTTTTGTTCTAGAAACAGTTCCTTTTGTTCTAACTTGTTCTTCAACTCCTCAGTGATCATGTTCATAATCCTCTCAAAGCTGTAGGGAAACTTTCCTTTTTTATGTCTAAGTAAAAATTGGGACTTCAATCAGGAGAAATGTGGAAATCAAGAAGGAAGTATATAATTCAAAAATTCTGCTGAAGTAAACATTCCATCAACCAGAATTTGGATGTAAGTTGAAGTGGCCAATAAAATTTTAATAAATACTACTGATACTTTGCTCACTCTCATTCAGTGTCATGACACCTTGAATTTAGGAGCCTCTGTGTGGTTATTTTGAGCCACAATTAGGAGAGACCTCCTTGTGTTATTTTGGCTGCCTTTTATGGAATTTGCAACCCTTGTCATCTTCTGGTCATGTATCTCTCTACTGTTCTCAATGACCTTTGTTTATCATCTTCAAGAAACTCTTATGAATAATATTTCAATGAAATTAGTGCAAGGTCAAAAAATGTAATCTTGTTTTCTAGATCATATAGTTTGGGGGGTGGCAGCCCCATTAAAGTGAATCCTGCAAGACAGGACGCCAAACTGCATTCTCAGTTGGGTGGTGGTGACACTTCAGAATCGTAGAAAAATTGGTTTTCTCGGGGAACTACAATTGCAGCACCAAGTTAGGTAATTTGCCATGCATGGCGTTAATGCCTTAAGGCTACATTCAGATTAGCCTCTATACTAAGTCACTACAAGAGACAAGATGGGAAAAAAAATGTAATCCAGCACACGACTATGATTTCTCATTTATTGTTAATGTCACTGTCAGCTGAGTAGCTCCCAAATTTTGCCCTGATATAATCCATCTCCAGTTAAAGTAGACTGTTGTCAAATTGTTAATATAAATTAGAATCTTTTGCAGGTGGCTGGAAATGACATTTTATGGTGATATGAATGTAGAAAGCTATTGTGCCTGAGTCAACAGACAACTTCATTCCATTTTTGTGGAGGATTGTGAATAGTGCTTTTTGACCATACAGGGGATTCATTTTGGAGCAATCAAGTATAGATTAACTGTTTCTCATATATCAGGTCCCAGTTTCAGTACCTGTTTCCAGTTAGATATTGTCAGGTAGCATAGCTGGGAGCCACATTTACCTGAGATGACCAAAGTTGTTTTTTGACCAAATTAGACTGTGCTCAGAGAGATGAACCTTTGGTCAAATGTAGTAGAGAACAACATAAAGCATAGCAATCTCTTCTGATTCTTAATTGGACAGAAGTAATTATGTGCTGTCAGCCCCACACAAGGTAGATATTTTATTACAGGTACATAATGGTTTGTGTGTAGTTCAGGGCACTGATATTTTTTACCATTTTTTCTATGGATGCAACTGTATGACTCTGAGAATACAGAAGGAATTGCTGGAATCTGTAGAAAACCAGCCCATTTTACAGCCCATGTCAATAAGGCAATATAATCATCCATCTGTTTAAAAATGCTATCTATTCAACATGTTACCAGTGATTATGCAGTTATATATACTGATCTGGGCCATAAAATAGACCTATCATCATCTTTACATCTGTTGTGGCCATACAATCCCAGAAAAACAGCTTCTTCAAGGATTTGTTGAATGGTATATTTCAAACCACTAGGTGGGCGGGAGCTGGGGCGGAGCAGCAGGCGCTCACCCTGCTACGCGGCAACGCCGGGTCTCGAACCCTGGCTGCCGACCTTCCAGCCGGCAAGCCGAGCTCTTAACCACGTGCGCCACCACGCCCCTATTATTATGTGAACATCCTTTTGCACTGAAAATCTAGAGGTATTCTCAGTGACACTAGAGAAGTAAAATTTACATTGGTCCACCCATTTCAATTTATAAATACAATATATTTTTTTATTTTTTGAAGCCAGAGTGAAGAAGCTCCAATTTCAGAAAGATTGAAATTGGAGCTTCTCCCATCTTCTATCAAAATCTGATCCATTGTGGTGTTGGAAAATGGCAGAAAGAGGTGAATGGGGTTGGTCAAAAACTCAAGGGGCAAAGGCTTTGCTGGATTTCTGCAGTGTCACCACACATGATTGAAATTTCCAGTAGCTAAATAGAAAATTAATGCAATGTCTTCCATTAGGTCCAGTGGATACATTTTCACTTTAAATGGGAAACAGCTTTGCAGAAGATGGAAATGAAAGTAAGTATCCAACCTCTTCTCTTCTCTAGTAGGAATTTTCAGAACTTTAGAAATCTTGGAGAGTCCAGCACTGGAACTTGCTGACCAGGAAGAATGGATGGCCTTGTTTATCATACAAACAGTTGGAGATGGGGATATATTTGGAGCAGAGTGGATGGGAAACTATCAAAGCAAAAAAACCTTCAACCATTAAGGACATTTGTTTTCTGAATGTCTACAATGATTCACAGTCATTTGTAGAAATGTAGCAATGAGTGAAGACAAGTGCCTGAATCTAGTTTCTGCCAACAAATAAGTCTCAGTAAAAGACATTTAAGAAATCTAAGTAGGCATAGCTCTCCTTCTGATGGAAATTTGTTCTGTAAAATTGAGATTATTGATTTCATTTTTTTCATCCAGGCAACACTTCCTGTAGAAGTGTTGGTCATACTAAAATTTGGGACCTTTCCAAGCCCTATCATTTTCTTAATGTGAGATCTTTGAAAGTAATATCTCTGGATTAGAAAAAAATCATTGTAACCCCTGGAGGACTTGATCAACGTCAACAGCTCATCTCTCTGATTGAGGATATGGTTACAACAGCCAGATTGGTGAGCAGAATGGTCAATAATGTCTCTTGAAGACAAATGTCCCTTTCAATTAAGACTGAATTCTAAGTAAATTGTGACATGACATGGAATACCAGGCCTACCTGGTGATAAAGCAATGCTTTTTCCTTCCAACATACACAGAGATGTAACACATTGTTTCAATAAAGGTACAGTTTTCCCCTGCAAGTCATGTCTGACTCTAGGGGGGCAGTGCTCATCTCCATTTCATAGCCAAAGAGCCAGTGTTGTTCAAAGATGTTTCTGTGGTTATGTGGCCGGCATGACTATATGCCAAGGCACATGGAACATACTGCTGCATATTTATCTACTTGCATTTTTACATGCTTTCAAACTGCTAGGTTGGCAGGAGCTGAAGCAAGTAACAGGAGCTCACCCCATTACATGGCAGTGCTTGGGTCTCAAACTTGGGCTGTTGATTTTCCAGCTGACAAGCCCAGCATCTTAACCACTCAGCTACTGCACCCCCAGTACATTGTTTCAATACACAGAAATAAATACAGATGCTTTTTATGGCCACTGATGGTAAAGAATTTCAGAAGCCAAGTTCTGGAGATCTTCCCTACTTTGTTTTTTAAAGTCAACATACCACTCCAACTGTCATTCAGTTTCAAGATAGTGCTTGGAAGTTTAGGATATATTCTAAACCAACTGCAGAAGCCAATTTTGCAAGCACTGGTAAATTCTAAGAGGAGGCTGTGGAGAAGTGTGTTACTGGCAGCCTGATCTTCAGATCTTCTGCCACTTGCAAAAGCTGAAATAATACTTCAAATAATAACAACAAAAAATTTAGTAAAGGTTTCCCTTTTCAGTCATGTCTGACTGTAGGGGATGGTGCTCATCTCTGTTTCATAGCTGAAACAGCTATGAAAAGTCAGCATTGTCCAAAGGCACTTCCATGGTCTTGTGGCCAGCATAACTATATGCTGAGGTGCATGGAATGCTGTTACCTTCCCACCAATTGAGCACCTATTTATTGAATTGCATTTTGCGTGTTTTCAAACTACTAGGTTGGTAGGAACTGGGGTGAATAATGGAAGCTCACCTTGTTATATTGGGTCTCAAACTCGGGCTGCTGACCTTCCAGCCAACAAGCCCATCAACTTAACCACTAGGCCACCATGATAAATTAGAGAAACCCAGACCAGCTCAGTCATCGTCTCGATCAGCAAGGACTGTGCTAGATGTTGGAGTTCGTGGATATCTGGTGAACAATGGGCTACAGGACTCAAGACTGTTGGCTGAGCAACAGGGCCAGTAGCTGCAGAACTAATGGAAGAAAAGGTGTCTACCCATCACAGATATACAGATACTGAAGAGACAGAAATAATGATCTGTTATTACAAAGTCACCATCAGCAAATTGCAAAAGGCAGCTTTACTTGGAACAACTTACATCCTGAAATGATACCTTTAAAACCATCAAACAGCATCTGCCTATTCCAGCTCCTTGGGAAGGACTCAATAGAAGGATAAAAATTTCAAAGCCAAACTCAACATCTGGCTAACTTTGTGACCAACTGTAATAATAACCTCTATATCACACAGTCTCTTCTAATCATTGCTATCTTCATCACAGTCTACCATTAACATTTAGTGTCTATATTTTTATATTGTAAAGTATAATTTCCTTGATTCTTGGTCCCAATATTGCAAAGACCTTGAGTTAAATTATAACATGACCTTGGACCCAACTAAACTGAAAATCTGGAGAGAAAGAAGTAGGAATTCATATCTCCCAAGAAAGAAGCATACCCCAAGAAAAGTATTATATGTGTCAATTTTCAAAGAATTAGCCATCTGAAACCCAAATTATTCTTTCTGTCATCAAGGGAAAGAGAAAAATAATGTCCAGACTGGCTTAAAAGAGTTACAAATTGAGTAGAATTGCTGCTCAAGAGAATTTTTATTTGAGGAGGAATTTCTTTTTTCCTTCCAACCTGTCTTGATATGTTGCATTTTTCCTCAAATAAGAAACCCAAATACCTGACTGCTTGCCTGAGGCAAAATATCAGAACAAAATTCTATATTCAGAAATGAGAACCGAGAGCATCAGACATCCAACCGCCTTTCGAACGGCTTGCATTTTTGTGCCTAAAATCTGCACATAAAACAAGAAGATGGATTTGCATTTCCTCTTGTGTTAGCAGACTAAGTCTAAAAATGTATTTTCTTTGGCAAAATTAAAAAATCCCAAATGCAGTAACAAAAGCTTAAAAGTAAAAAGCAGTGAATTAAATGATTTTTTTAAAAAAATCCCAATGAAATAATGTATAGACTGAAAAAAATTGATTCTATTACTCACTGCCTCCACAATGGTCCTCAAGGATTTTCATTAATGATACAGAGATCCCTTTCTTTGCTAAAATTTATGGAAAGAACCTAACAAACTTCAGCTAAACAGAACTGACTTTGAATTAACCATTAAATTAAAGATGTTTTTATAGAGAAATATCATGTTCTCTCATAGTTGTTAATATCTCCTTCATAAAGACATTTACCAGGTTTTTGCTTTTAAATTGCTGTGCCATAGATTACTTTCAGTTCCACTTTCCAAGTTAGGAGTGCAATAAGAATCATCCAAAACCAGCAAAATGAACAAGGGCACTTTCTGCATCCCTGGCTCACCTCCAGCTTGCTAGAAGCTAGTTGTCAAGAAACGGAAGTGGCAGGAAAACTAGATTCCCCTGCAGCTGTTGATTTTTGCCTTCATTATAATAACTTTAGATGTCCCCCAGCAATTAGGCCAAAAGCATGGATGCAAAAAAAGAAGTGAAGCTAAGGGTTTGTTCAAGTGTGACACAGTTTTTGAATGGATGGGTTTCTTGTGGCTGGACATACGCACATTTGCTAGTTTCTATGTGTTTTAACATCATGGAGAAAAAGTCATCAGGGCAACCCCCAAAAGTTTTAGATTCATTTTTCTGAATTATATCTCTCCCCTAATTCTCAATGCAAATGTTAGATTCTATGTTCTCTACCAGTTGGAACCAACCAAAGAATTTTCCAATATCTTCATATATATATATATATATATAATATACACAGAGAGAGAGAGAGATAGGCTTTCTCCTTGCTGTCTCTTCTTCATTTATCAAAGAAGACCACCATTTAGTTTTGCTCTAAATACAGGTTTAGACTTTCCTGTTTAAACCTAAACTTGTACCTAGTACTAGATGATATCTCTGTGTCCTATGTGGTACTAATAGAAGAAAATATTTGTAGGTCAGGATTGAACAATGGGATCCTTGGTACTCTTTGAGCTTGGTTGTTTTTTTGCAGATGTTTCATTACCCAACCAAGTAATATTATCAGTGCTGTTTTCTGTTTTCTGCACAGGAATAGTTTGTTCTAAACATTCCTCACATAAGATGCCTCACTCTTATTCCACATTTCACCAGACATCCAAGGAATAGGCAAGACTTCCTGCACACTTGGCTGAAGACTTGAGGTTCATCCTATGGGTGAACCTGTTTTACAGCAGCTAATTGGAGCACATTTTCAATGACAATCAGAATACTTTAATCCCTAGGATTTGGAAAACAAGCTCCTCTGAAATAGCACCTGTTCTCCTCAACTGTTCCCTAAGAATCTAAAGTTGCTACTTATCAAAGCAGTCTTTGGCTCACTTGGGGCAACAGAAAGGGGCCAAGAGAAAGCAGGACATGGCTTTAGAATCTAGGAATCAAACTGGCTGGAAGGGCATTTATTCTTAGTCCTCATGTAAGTTGGAAAGAAGAGATTTTAGCAGAGCAGGAGGGAGGAGTGGAGAGGAAAAGGGGAAATTAAAGCAGCAATTGAGGTCACATTGGCTGCAGAAGGAGATGTTTCAAGGTGAGGCAGGGAGAGCAGTGAGTCATAAACAGAGAGGGAGGAAGGGCAAGCAATAATCTCAGAGCTGCATGGGCATCCCTTCTCTCTTCTTGCTAAAGTACAAGAAATCTAATTATCTTTTTTGTCTGGCTACATATCCGCATCCTCAGTGCAACTTTGTATACAAACACAAAGTATCTAAATTTTAAGCATGCAAAATCAGGTGGGATAATGACTACAAGGAAGAAGAAAGAAACATATCCATATTCATTGTCAAATCTTGGATCAAATTATACATATTTTATAATATTTCCTGTGTATATTGCAATTAAATAATAACCACATGTTGCAACTGGGGTAATGTAGTGATGAAGATGTTGGAGATCCCATCTACTTTCAACCATGGAAATCAGGTGATTTTGAGCTATTTCCTCCTACTCAGCCCAAGAGCTGGACCAGAAGAGGAGAGATCAGAATCAAGTTCTAGTTCATTTTCAGCCATGATTGCTCTCTTGGGGATTTTGTGACTGTGAAGATGTTAAATACAGGTTGTAGTTGTATCTTCTAGTCTATCCTCAGCCACTGATATTCATCACCAGATCTTAGGACTGAGCTCTCCAGAACATCAGAGTAGAAGCATCTATAAGGATTGGCCATGTAAAATGGTCACTGAAAATTGGAGGAAAGCAAAAAAGAAAGAGCAAAGATTTGTATGATGCAACCTCTATGCAAGAGCCATTCTTTCAAGCTCCATTTGTCACACAATGATAACAAATGAAACTGTAAGAACAAATATGGCTGTTTTACACTTAAATGAGAAAGTGGTCCTCTAAAACTCTGATATGTACTTGACTGCAAGTATCTGTCTGTCTTAATATACATGGATGATGGTAAAATGTATACAGTAATAAAATATGGTGGTGAAACAAAATTATTTTTGTCAAGTAGAAAAGAATCTATATTCTTGGTTCTCAAATGGCATTCGTCTTACCAATACTGACAAACTCAATACATTATATACTGGGGGTGGGGGTAGAGAGAAGATACTCTAAAAAGAATAATATCATTAGAGAGAATTGGAGGGGGGAATTTTCCTGGCAGATTCTTTAATCATGTACAAGTCACTGGTGAACAATAAAATACAGAGAAGATTGCTTCAGAAATTAGGTCTTGACCTGAGTCAAAAACAAATTCAAAACATAAATGAATTCAAGGGTTATTTTTCCCTCCCCAGACTGTTTTTCTAAATGAAGACAAAACCTGTTTGTCACACCAGTAGTGGAGATCAGACTTAATTTTCCCACCCTTCCTTCCTTCCTTCCTTCCTTCCTTCCTTCCTTCCTTCCTTCCTTCCTTCCTTCCTTCCTTCTCCCCCCTTTTTCTTTCTCATTATTCCTCCCTCTTAAAAAATAAAGACAAATTGCCAAATGCTTTTGACTCTTGCGCATAACATGTCTCACTTGGACAGTAGTAACAAACCCAGATTTGCATAGAAGAGCATGGCGGTTCATACAGTGTGATGTGTATAGTTAAAAGAAATAAGTTTACAAGGTTTCTTGCTACAAATCTTGCAGGGTACTTTTCTCAGCCTGTTCATTCCTCTTGAAATTATTATTTTGCCAGCTAAATAATAGCAAGAATGAATGGATATCAATATAGTGACATCAGAGGAAGGAGGAATCTGGGCTTGTTTCCCCTACTTGTTTTAGTTTGATTTTTGCATTTGTTTGCATATGGAAAGCTTACTTGAGGTTTAACTGATTGATTTTATTTCATCTTCCTGCCTGCCTTTTACAGTAAGAAACACACATTCTAATCTGTGTCCTAATTTGAAAAACTCAAATCAAGCCAGTTATTAAGCATGTTAGTTTGTTTGTTGTAGAATTTAGAGGCCATCCAGTGGCTTGCATTTTAAAAACAAGTAAAAATAAAAATTGAGAAGCAGATAATGCATGTCCAGAAGAGAGAATCATATATAAAACAACAACCTACTGGGACTCAACAATTATTCAACTCCAAGCCAGGTTTTTAAGGGCTTTGGGAACTTCAGAGAGTAGACAATACTGTACACACTTTCTATGTCCTGAAAGAGACATTGTTTAATTGGGGGGACCTAGAGCACATCCACTTACCCATATCAGTGGGGAAAGGGGGAGGCAAGCAATGAAACATGCATCCACCACATCATGGCATAGACTTCATATCTGTGATATTTGCATGGAGTATTGTAATGTAAGTACAAAAGGACAGCATTTGCATTATGACATCACATGGATGTTTCATCATTTTGGCATCATTCTGGCTAAGTTGTGGACACCTCTTGGTCGATTCACTTAAAAATTTTCCAAAGCCTGAATACTGGTTCTCATTCTTCCACAGGTTGGATTAATGCGATTATATCTTCATCAAATAAACTGTCTCTGCCCCTCTCCAAAAGATTGTTTTCAATGTTAAATATGCTGAGAACCTTGAATTATATTAGCTCCATCATTTATGAATCAAAGAAATGGTGAATTCCTTTGCCTATTTTTAAAAGCCAATTTAAGCAGCAAGGCAAAACAGAAGCAGTGCAATCAAGTGGCTCATCACACCATGCTTGAGATGGCAAATTGTCCAACATGGTTCATATTGGTGATTCGTTTAAGGCTGTGTTGATTCCTTCCATCACCTCCAAAATGAAAAAGGTCACTGATAAGCAGGTGGAGGCTTATTTGCACCATAAATTATTTGTTCTTTTGTTGTGCAACTATTTTAATCTCCATTAATCTTTAAAAAAACAACCTTTTGAACTCTTTCATAACTGTAGCATTAGACAAGTAATAATCCATCACTGAGATGTCTGGCTGTGGGACTGTGATTTTTATGGCATCAGAGAGATGGATTGCAATTTTATGGCTTATTATGATCATCTGTATCTATTATGCAAAAACAGCTCTTAAAGGAGAGAAAGTAAACAGAATAAAGGGGAGTCCTACGAAGATTGTTGAGACAACAAAATCAAATCCAAAAGAATGACTGATAGGACCAGCATGCCCAGAAACAAAACCAATATTTCCCACTCTTGGCAATTTTGAGGTTTGGGGATTTCAAACCCCAGGGTACAACAGCCAGGTTGGGAGCTGAAGTCCATGTACCTGGAAGTTGCCAGGGGTGGGAAACTCTGGGATACAGAATTGGAGAATACACTGAAAAAATTCCATTGTATTCTAAAAGTTGGTTGGCATCATTAGATGGGGACTGCCTAGACTGCAACTCCTATCAAGCCCAGCCAAAGGTCTTGAATGGCCAATGACCCAGAAGGGTGGTAGCTGGAGTATCAAACAATACATTGACTTAAACAGACTAAGAATGAAGTTTATGGACTTCTTTCTTCTCTTATCTCTTTCTTTATTGCCTTCCATTCATTTATATTAAGGATGGGGAAGTTGTGAGCTTGTCCAGCCAGTATGGCCAAGGATCAGGGATAAAGGAATCAAATTAGATCTGAAGGCAAAGAATCTTGTCTTGTGCTCGTATTCAGGGCCACATTACTCTGTGAGGTTTGATGGTTTTTGAACAAAAGCAGACAAAGGAAGTCTAAAGCAGACAAAAAAATGCCTGGGCTGTTGAGGTGGCAGAGATAAATCCTGATTTAAATGTTTAATTCAAAAAAGCCAAATAAATACCCAGCTAATAAAAGACTGACATTACCTGCCCATTTTTCAATAGGATGAGTCCAATGTGAAAGCTTAGCTGACAAGCATTCCATATGTGGGCTACAAAACTCTTGGTAAACAGTAACAAAAATTCAGAAAACACTTTGCTATCAAGTGGACCATTACCACCCAAATCTAGTACCTCTATGTGCAGAATTATTTTTCTGACCCTTGCAGAGTAACTGTCG
>JANHZU010007140.1:17702-29975 GCA_032468055.1 Acrochordus granulatus
ATACAGGGAGATATTTGACATCAGTGGTCAGCAATCTTTCCAGATGCCACAGCTCCAAAGAGTGCTTGCAAAATAATTATTAAAAAATTAACTCCCAATCTCACAAAACATCAAGTAGTCACATGTGGCCATTGAAATCTTGGTAATCTCTTGCAAGAATATGGAGATTATTCAAGAGATGTAACAACCTTGCAAAACTTCAAATGTTCTTTAACTAGTTATTTACTTTATGTACATGAATGGTGGGAAGAGGTCACTGCTGATTTTGCCTCTATTTTAACCCAGCCTGGAAGCTTCCAGCTGTTTTCAACTCCAAATTCAATTCATATTCAATTCACATTCACCCTAACTGTCCTAAGGACAGGAAGCTTTAAGCCATAATCTGGATGAATCATGGTTGAGGATGACAGATATATATTGTTTAACTTGCAAGTCAAACAATTTGTCAGGGTACAATTTCTGGACAGAATGATACACATACTGCCATGTTTCCACCAACATTTTGTGTAAAAATGCAAAGGAATGGTCTGTGTAGTGACATTATCTTAGATAAGGCAAGTATGGTTGGCTAGGTAATTCTGGGGGTTGAAGTCCACCCCACTTTAAAATTGCCAAGGCTGAAACACATTGTTATAGGACAAACATGAGGAAAAATGCTGCTTAAATATGTTTGTTAATGGAATTCACTGCAAGTAGTACAAGAGATAGGTTGTACTTGTCCCATGAGCTACCAGCTTTCCACTTCCAGGGAGTGAAATGCAAAATGGATAAAATTTCATTTTCCCCCTCCTGCAACAGAGCTGTTGCTTTAGAATTGTACCACCCCTTTCTAATGCACAAAGAACAGTTTTCTTCAAACAGATTATGTTCAGAAGTGTATTTTCCTGCAATCTCCCTATTTTACCTTTACAAAGGGCCAGACTGGAAATTTGCCTCATGTTCCACCATCTTGGAATTGGATGCTCACAGGTTAATTGGGATGTCCTGCCAAGCCACCCACATTTTATCCAAGGGGGGAAACTACACATCTCTATCTAGCTATCAAATAAATAATCAAAACATACAGTCCAGCTGAGTCTGTTACTGAAAGCAAATGTGAATTGAGACAGGAATCAAATTAACTGCTCAAGTTCCAGTCGGACCAAACCAGTTTTTCTCCACTTATGGTCCCCTCCTGTACATTTGCTGCTGTTCAACTATTTTTTGATGCAAGGCAAAAACAGCTCTGCACTCAGGCAGGCTGACTGAAGGCCAATTTGAAGGCTGCATCAGTTCCAAGTGTTTAACATGTATCCACTGTAATTTGGTAGGCTAAAGTTCTTTAAGCTCAAATCCATTGAAAAGTTGAGCAAAATTATAAAATCCTTTATAATTACATATAAATCTATTCCGGGAGGCAGCAAGGGGGCGCATGGGCCAAAGAAATTGTATCCTGTAACTCCACTACTACAAACCCAAATCTTCTTTTCAGCTAATCAAACTGCATTTTAGGCACCGGGAAGCAAAGAAAATGCTAAAACGTCAGGCATTCTCTTTTAATTTTGTATACACTTGGTTCTGGTCGCTCTTCATTTCCAGTTTCTCTGAAATGGGCCTGGTTTGGCAACAGGAAACAAAACTGGATGACCAACATATCTGAGAGAAGGGATTCAGCCGCAAGAGTCTCCTTTGTCAACAAATCCTCCATCGGCCATACCACATCTCTTTTGCAGGAATCCACTCCGTCAAAAGAGGAAGCCGACTCTGACCAGAAAAAAAGCAGGATCCAAGGCCCAGCCTGCCTCACCCATTTAAATCTTAGCATTGTTGCTCTGTCCCCCTCCTTCAGCCATTTCCAGATCAGCCTCTTCCGATGCCTGTGAGAGGTCTGACATCAGGCTCAGTTTCACACACTCGGGACATTTCTCTGGACTCTCGGCAGCTGAGGAGAAAATCTTCCCACAGTCGGCACAGATAAAGGAGTTCAGTCCCAGATGGCCACGCTGGTGCCGGAGGAGGGCAGCCTTGGCTTTAAAGCAGCTGCTGCACTCCGAGCAGATGTAGGGCTTCTCACCGGTGTGTGTCCGCTCGTGGGCAATGAGCTGCGAGCTCTCCCGGAAGCCTTTGCCGCAGCCCAGGCACATATACGGCCGCTCGCCGGTGTGGGAGCGCTGGTGAGCCACCAGGCTAGAACGCTGGATGAAGCCCTTTCCGCACTGGGGGCAGACATAGGGCTTCTCACCTGTGTGGGTCCGCTCATGTTTGCTGAGGCTGGAGCGGACGCTGAAACTCTTCTCGCAGTAGAGGCACTGGTAAGGCTTCTCGCCTGTGTGGGTCCGCTCGTGGGCAATTAGCTCCGAGCTCCAGTTGAAGCCCTTCCCACACTCCAGGCACTTGTGGGGTTTCTCGCCCGTGTGGGTCCGGATGTGAGCCATGAGGTGGGAGTTCTGGCTGAAGCTCTTCCCACACTCAGAGCAGGTGTAGGGCTTCTCCCCAGTGTGGATGCTCTGGTGACGAATGAGGTCGGCACTCAGGCTGAATCCCTTCCCGCACTCCAGGCACTTGTAAGGCTTCTCCCCCCGGTGGCTCTTCTCATGGAGGACTAGGGTGGCCTTTTGGCTGAAGCTCTTTCCACACTCCAAGCAGGAGTAGGGCTTCTCACCCGTGTGGCTGCGCTCGTGGATAATGAGGCTGGACCGCTGGTTGTAGCTCTTCTCGCACAGCAGGCACTTGTAGGGCTTCTCCCCGGTGTGTGTCCGCTCATGCAGCTGGAGGTGGGAGCTCTGGCTGAAGCGCTTGTCGCAGTGTGAGCACTTGAAGGGCTTCTCCCCCGTGTGGGTCCGCCCATGCGTGTTCAGGGTGGACCGTTTCCCAAAGCTCTTCCCGCACTCATTGCACTTGTAGGGTTTCTCTATCGACTGGGGCTTCTCTTGACCCCGAAGTTCCAATGTGGAGCTGAGACTTGACCCAAATGTTTTGGAGAGCTCCTGGCCTTTCTTCTGGAGAAAACTCTGCTGGACTGCAAACTCGCTGAAGTCAAAGAAGCCCCCACCGAACGGGATAGAAATTGGGGCTCGGTTCTCCAGCAGAGTATCCTCTGTTCTAGAGGGGTTTTCTGGGACTCCTGACTGACCCCCAATGCTGTGAGGAAAACTGATTTCATCTCCACCCCACATCATCCTGTTAAGTTGCAGTCGCTCCGAGCCTCCAGGTAACCGATCCCCTTCTTTATTCTGGTTCCTCCATCCCGCTGCAGAAAAACAGAAAACAGAGATGTCAAAAATTCCTGACCAAGTCAAGGAAATAGACACTAATTAAGGAAGGATGGAGATGTCAGAAGTAGCTTATAGAAAAGTCAAGGTTTTAGTTCTCAGGGAGAGATGTCACAGAAATCAAGTGGGTCATATAAAACAAAGCCAAAATAAAATCTGGGGTGTGTGTGAATGGTCTGAAGAACTTACAGAGAAGGTTATGCGTGGGTAAACATTTTCCTCATGGGCACTGCAGTCCTAATGTGCTACTGTTCATACATGTACAGTACTGTGCAAAAGTCTTAGGCTACCACCCACATTTTTCAGTCTCTGTATTAAGATTCAGACAGAAAATACAGGAAATACGTACACAAAATTTAGACAAACACCATTTTCAGAGCAAAATGGCTTCTTCAAGCAAAAGTCAGTATTAAATAGTACTAAAAACTTGCCACTTTAACCTATGGAAGCTGTTTTTAATGCTTTTTCCTGTTTTTGAATACTGCATACAGATTTCCTGTACTTTCTAGTTGTTTTCTAATAAAGAACTATTTATTAGAAATAAATAAATATTTATTATAATAGTAATAATATTACTATTATAATTACTATTAGTATTATTACTAATAATAGCAACATAATTATATATGGTCATTATACCATTGCTAAAACAACAGATCTAATGATGGCCTAAGTCTTTTACACAGTACTGTATTTTCTATCTTCCATCAAACAAAATCAAAGAAGGGTTGTTTGAATTTCATCCTCACTTTCCCCTCATTCTTGAAGTTGTGTAAGCTTTTCCGCATCCCTCCTTACCAGCTTGCTCCTTCCTTTTCCACCTTCAAAGTCAGCTCTACCAACACCCATTCACTCGACATCACTTGATAAGAAAATAAAATAAGATTTTGCAGCATCACAGCTCCCAATTTTTTTTAGTTGTCAACCTTACTAACTCTAAGAGGCTGGCTAGGGAATTCTGGGAACTGAAGTCCACACCTCTTAGAGCTGCTAAGGTTGAGAAAGAGAACCAGTTCAGTGGTGTGCTTGAAGGCAGCAAGTTAGAAACCAGAAGACCATGAGTTCTAGTTTTGTCTTAACTAGTTGGGTGATTTTGGGCAAGTCCCTCTTCTTAACCTTAGAAAGGAGAAGGCCAGGACAAAACACTTCCAAAAATGTTGCCAGGAAAACTGTAGGGACTTGACCAGACAGTAGCCAGGATTCAGGACTGACTGAAAGGCAGGAAAAAGTAAAGCAAAAATAAAACAGTCTAACAGAAAGCCTGATTGTGCCAAGGAAATGACTGAGCCCCCTGGAAGCCAAAGCATCATAAAGTATCCTGGGACATATTATGGTCAGTCATATTATGGTAATATTTAGGCATGAAAGCCATCTGGGTGACTTTAGGCCAGTCTTTTTCTCTCAACCCAACCCACCTCACAGGGTTGTTTTTTGTGGAAAATAGGAGAAGGAAGGAGTATTAGGTATGTTTGCCGCCTTCAGTTACTTATAAAGTAATAAAGGCAGGATAAAAATCCAATAAATAAATAAAAATATGCCCCATAACTCTGAACATCAACTAAAGAAGAGTGACCTTTAAGCCGTAGTATCATTTCTTGGAAAAAGTTGCTGTTCTGGCACAAATTGCCATATCTCTGCTTGATCTCCTCTAGTCTGCCAGCCAGTGGCTCCTCTTCTTCTCTGAGGATTCCAACATGAGAAAGGAGAAAAGGAATAGCAGGATTGGGTCTCTGGAACAAGGACTTGATCACAAAGTACACACTTAAATGATTGTGTTCGTAAGAGTCCTTGGTGCACTCTGAGCTTAGTTGTTTGCTTGCAGACATTTCATTACCCAACTACTTAACATCATCAGTATAAGGGAGGTAGAGTTTGCTATCTGTTATATACAATAGTTTGCCCTGTCAGTTTTTGTAAGTGTGGTCTCCTTCTTCCTTCCTCTTCCAAGGAGGAAACTTCACCCATTCCAAAATTGGCAAGAAAAGCTACTACAAATAAATAGGCAGCAAATCCCACACTCCCTCACACCAATGATGTTACCTAGTCTATTGATGGTGATTTGTCTGAAAGTTTGGCATTTCCTAATCAAGGAACTACCAAGGAAGAAAGCACCCCCCACTAACAGTAGCAGGGCAAGCTACTGTATATAAACTCCTTGCTGTAAGATGGGCAGTACACAAATTTAACAATAAAAAAATAAACAGGGAACAAATCCCACACTGTGCACTGATGCTGTTATCTTGTTGTACCTACAGGGTCTGCAAGCAAACAATCAAGGTCAAAGAGCAACAAAGGCTTCACAGTTCAATCTTAAGCTACAGATATTCTCTTCTATTGCAAGGAAGGAGTGACAAGAAATTTGTAAGGGCAGGAGAAAAAAACACAACAGTTAAACTGTTAAGACAGCTGGACTGTGATTCTGCAGTAGTTGAGCTTGATTATTAGTACTTTTTTTACTAGCACTAAATACAACTTATTGAGCCTAATCCTTAACTCATCATTGCTAGATCCTAAGTACGGGTTTGTGTTTCTAAGAAGAGATTTAATTGCGAGTCTTGAGTAAAACTCTGGCAGAGATGTTATGAACAAAGGGAATTAAAAAAAAAACTCCAGTTCTTACCTCCCAATACTTCCAGATTCCTAGGGGAAAAGAGAGACAAAGTTATATTGAAGAAAAAATCTGATGAAATTGAAAAGAACTGATGGCCATGGAATTAATTCACTACCATAGGATATTGTAATAGTAGCAATTATTTTTAAGTTTTAATGTAAGTTAGTTAATTTTTAAAAAGGTTTGTTAACTTCAAGATTTTAAAATTTGAATATAACCAGTAGCAATAACATTTAATGTTATTGAATTAACAATAAATTCAATATTTTTGATTTTAAAAATTCAAAACATTCCTCTTGGCCATTTTTTCTGTAATTTAGGTGGCAGGTGGCATTAAGTATTTTTTTGTAAGCTGCCGAGAGTTGTTTAATATTGTTGGCATATAAATCTAATAAATAAGTATAATTACCGTAATACATATTTTTGAGCTTTTAGTACAAAAATGAGAAAGCAAAGAGTTTACTTCAGTTGCTTCTGCCCCATGTGGAACAAACTGAACAAAATGTCTAGTTTTGTCTGAAATCAAACAAATTTATATCAATAGCCCTTATTCAACCTTCAGGTCAGATGGTGGTCTTGGCACAAGGATGGACATGTAGCTTCTACAGCATAAAGACATACCACTATCTCCTCACTGCTGTTTTCTTCTTTGTCCTCTTCCTCATCTTCTTTCTCTTTTCTCAGGTCAATCATTTCTGAATCAGGCCTCACCTTCCATTGAATAAAACTGTATTAATAAAAATCATGAGGCCTTTCTCCATTTCCAGTTCTCCTTTCCCCAGCTGAAAAAATTATCAGGTTCTACATAAAAACATACCAAATAACATTTCACATCCCAAAGAGATCAGAAAGCTTAATTAAAGAAAGAAATCAAACTCGGTAAAGAAATAACACTCAGCTCATTTTGACCATAGCATCTTGGATAAAAGAAAACCTCAAATCTCTATTTTGCTTCAATGAATACAACTGCAGCTTGAAATTAACATAAAATTTGGCTGTAAACCTAGGGATCAATAATTCTAAAATACCTCCTCATGGTTTCTATCTTCCTCCTCCGCAATTCTCTCCATCACCAAGGCCTTAGTGCTTCCACTCTGTTCCATTTCAATCCCCTTCAGTTCCTTCCAAGAAAAACACATGTGCAAAATAAGGAAAAGGGGGGACTGTTAATATCTGAAATGCTATCCCCAGTCAGAACACCACAGACTTTCTGAGACTAGAAAGTTTCAATAAATAACAGACCTGAGATAAACTGGGTCCATTGCAGAATTCCAGAATATTAAAAAAAAGTGTGGAGCAAATTTATGAGATTATGGGCACATTGAGGGAGCTAACATAAACAGATAAGAGACAGAAAGGGAGTCTGTTGGAAGCTTCTCTACTAAACAATAGCCCAGGTGGAGAAAAAGCTGGGAAGAAATGTTGCAAACACTTTCAAGAGACTCCACCTTGGTGAGCTGGCTAGAAAATGAGGCTGGGACATTCCTCTTATAATTACCAAGACTCTATATTTCCTCTTGATGAGCATCAAAGATCCCATCTTGGAATTGGTGTAGTTCTTATTTCCTCGACTTTGTGTAACTGTGTAGTGGTTGATATCTGGCTTGGAAACTTTAATAGAAATTTCCCCTCCATATGTAGTGAGTTCATTAATGCATATCTTGGAACAATTTAAAATATTTCTTCCCAGGTTTCTCACTAAGATGCTGTTTAAGACATAATGCCAGCCTTACAAGGTAGACCAGACCTTGTAATGCCATTTAGATTAGGACTACTTTAATTTTAATAGTATAGCAGTGTTTTTCAAACTTTCATTTCAAACTCAAATTCAGTGTTTTTCAAACTTGACAACTTTAAGGTGTGTGAGCTTCAACTTCCAGAATTCTCCAGCATTGCTCAGGAATGTTGGGAGTTGAAGTCCTCACATCTGAAAATTGTCAAGACTGAAAAACACTGAGCTGTAGTAACAGAATCTTTTAATCTTAACAGCATCTCCCTTCCTCTTTGTATGAACTAGGGAGGGGCCTGTTTTCTCTAGTTATTTTCTTGGCCTGGGCTCAAGTCTCTCTTATTTAACTATTGCCTGAGTACCAGCTTTCCTCCTCTTCTTCAAGGCTGTTCTCTCTTCCCTCTACACATAAGACTGACTCATCCTCTCTTCCTTGAGAGTTTCTAAATTTCTTCAATTCCTTTCTCAAACTCTCAACAATCTCTCCCACATCTGGTCCAGCCAACCATGTCAACAACAGCCAATTGGACAGAGTCAGAAAATTCACAACCAAGGACATGAGGATGATCATTGTCATCACTTATTCTTCCCCAATGGCTGGCATTTAAGGCATTCTGCTTTCTGACTTCTGATGAAATATCAAACATTGTGACATTCCAGATCCCTTTAAAATCATCTAGTGCTCATATCCAAATCTGGTAGAAATAAATTTCATTAATTAATGTACCACATTTTCATTCAAATGACCAGAACAGAAAGATTCTCAAAGCTATTACATTCAGCTAGTAAAATCACAGAGGATTTCGCAAGAACAGCAGAGAGAAAAGCAGTATAAAAGATTCTCAAAACTAAATCCTGATTAAATGATTTCAGGTTCCAAAGATCTTTCATTAATTGAGAGAATGTACTGGCAAATATAAAACAAAATTCAAAGAGATAGTCCAGAATTTAATTTGATCATCTAGGGCAAAATATGAATTTTGATGAGATGAAGATGATCTCTTAGGCTGACTCCTAGTTCAAAAGACCTTCTTTCATCATACTATTTTAAGTGAATTTGTAACCTCCTAACCAATTTCTTTGAGAGAGCTAACCTTTCAAGATTTTCAAGTGGTTACCTTGGAAAAGAGATGTCATTTTCCTCATTCCCAGGTGTTACTGTCATTATTATCACATTTTACAATAATTTAGAGCTAATTGGTTCACAATTCACTTTGGTTCTTTTCTTGATTAAATTTCAGAGTTATTATTTAGTCCCACTGAAAATTTGGCAGGTCCTTGGAACTTTGTTCAGAGAATGGTTTAATATATGCTTAATGCTGTAAAATCCATCAGGATATTTTTATCACCTATAGTTCTGACTCTTTTGTCAACAAAAAGCTTATACTATAAGTTATGTGAAACTTGAAAAAAAATCCAGTAACTCTTTTTCTGCAAGGGGGCGACTCCAACATCACACCCCTTTACCTAGTACTGTATCATGTTTGGCTAGCTTCATATATGGAGCTGCTCCATCATTCTGGCATGTACTTAGGAATTTGAGAATTGCAAGTCGAGCCTCCAGGGCCCCTAACTCATCTGAATGTATTTCTGGAACTTTTGTAATAATCATGTCTTAAAGTAGATCACACCACCTGCAGGAGTTGGGAAGAGCAGAGGGAAAATGGAACATGATTCCTACCGGTAAATTATCCTTGGGCGTGGAGTCCTTGTGGTCTCTCACCTCCTGATAATCACGTTCCTCATCCTCTCTTTTTTTTTTAAGGCTTCCAAGACTGTCCTGAAGAAAGGAAAAAAATACATGCCAGGAGGATTGCTAGAAATACTCCAGTTTTTGTAAATTTTATATTGTAGTTTTTGTATTTGGCTCCAAGCTATGCTTCTTTCTTTTACCTTTTTCTTTCAGAGTTATTTTACAGTTCTTTCCCTGTTTCAGGTTTCTTGTATTGAGTGAAGGTGTGACTTGAATTTTGTTTTCCCAGCATGGCCACTTTTAACTTGATTGTTCTAATAAATAAAACTGACACTTCTATCAGAATTAATGAAATCAAATAGCAAATACATACCTTGTATTTGGACAACTATGTGGTTTGTTTGGAACTGGCTTCATACAACCTGCCAATACAGCAACTGGGCCTCATAAGCCTTGGTTTAGGGTCGGAGTGTCCAATCTTGGCAAATTTAAAATGTGTGGACTTCACCTCCTAGAATTCCTCAATCAGCATAGCTAAGCTGAGGAATTCTAGAGTTGAAATCCATGTTTCTTAAAGGTGCCAAGGTTGGATACCCCTGCTTTAGGGCTTTGTGCAACCCATGCCATTTTGATTAATTCAGTAAAACTCACTTAAGCCAACCTCAATCAATCCTAATTTTCAACATTTCCTCAAGCTCTCTGGCATAAGTGACCATTTTCAACATTAAGGAGGTGTCTTACTGGGAACAAATTAAGACTGTTTACCATGCACTGCTGATTTCTGCCTCTTTTCCAAAATGGATGGATACAAAAAATTGGAAGATAATTCTACCACAATACAGTTGTTTGTTTTTTTCCAAAACTGGGAGCAGAGAAAAACCTGGGGTGCTAAAAACTGCACTGGGCCCTGAAGCTGGGAGGGAGGGAGGCCATGCCTAATATTACCCGCCACTTAAAATATGCAGTACAAAGAGATACACTCTGTTGAATAAGACCTGTTCTAGACGAGTCTCGGTGTGATGGCTGAATTTTTCATGCAGGAACCTTGTCACCCATTTCTTCACCAAGTTGTAAATTTTGCTGAGGTGGGAAAGTCCAAAAAAGGCACACTTCTTCAAGAAGCAGACAACAAGTATAGAGACAATGCCCATGCTGGATCCAAAGCACTCTTACCCATTTTAGATCATATTTACACACAACCTCCATTTTTCATCAGTTCCTTTTCTGCCCCACATAAATCATGCTGGCAATCTCTGTGATCTGTGATATAAAGGCTTTTAACGCCTTGGGGATCTTGCCTGCAAATCTCTGACTGTCATTAGAGGGCAATAAAGAGACAGAGAAAAATGATCTTGAGTACCACCTACTGCTGCCTTGTATCACTGCATCCCAGATTTGGGAGCTTATTTGACATGGAAAATATGGTATCTGAACCTCCAGTCATCTGCAAGCAAAGCCTGTGATCCTTGGCATAGATCTATTATCACACCACAAGTTAATAGTTAATTTCTACAGATTGCAAAAAAAAATATTCTTTTGGTTTAAGGGATCAGGGATCTTCCCTCCACTCATCATCAGGACCCATCTCTTCTTCCCAAAGTCTTACTTGCATTTTGTCCTCCGCAATCTTGTTGATTCCAACATTCATGGTAAATCTGTTCCAATCTTCTGCAAAAAAGGGAGGCTACTGGAAAAGAAAGGAAGGCAGGGAGAAAAGCAGATCAGGAGAGATTTTTTTGAAGAGATGAATATAGAAAGGGAAAGGGGGAAAAAAGAAAATGATAAAAGACACTGCCAGAATATTTGCAAAGCTATAATAAAAGGATTTTTTTTAAAAAAGAAAAGGTGATGGTTCTCCAGGCTTTTCCACACAAGCCGACCTCTCATCAGCAAAGGGCAATATTTGGAACTTCAGGTCGCAATTCTGGGAGGAAAAAAGAGCACCTCTGAACACACACAGAGTGCTATTCTCCCTTCAGGAGAGGACAGGATAGGCACAGTCCTGTTCCTCGCCCGTTTATCAGAAGGGAATAGGAGAAAAAGAAACGATCATGTAAGGATTAAATCACAGGATTTTTTTTAATTAGGGGGGAAAATGGCTTGAAAGATATGCAAAAAGTATCCCCCCTCCTCCCGTAAAGGAACATGAACGATGAAATGCCCGTCTTCTCCAAGGCGGATAATGGAGACCGAAACGGAAAAAAAGGCCGCCCCAAAAACGGAGGACGATGTAACAGCAAAGACGAGATTCCTTCGGAGCATGTGCAAAGCGCACTTCCTTCTCTGAATATCACGCGCAGCGCCCCTTCCCTTCCTTACAAGGGCCGAAAAGCCACGGGAAGCCTCTCGGAAGGGCGGTCGCGATTCGGGAAAGGTCTCTGAGCATGTGCAAAGTACCCCTGCACCCTTCACCTCCGGGTGTGGTTTCCAGGCAGGAAGCCCTTTAAGGCGAACGACAGAAACGGCAACGCGACGAGAGACGGGGGAAAAAAATAATAAAAAAAACAAGCCGAAATGCATCCCCTCAAGGCAGTTGCTCAGCCCAGCCCTCTCAATTCCTGGGGTCTTTGGGAGGAATGTCTACATTGCAAACTTAGACCGGTTAGGGTGACGCTCATTGGCTTCCCCTCTCGGGGAATGCTGGGAGTTGTAGTTCGCCTCGCCGGGAGGGCACCTTCAGCGGGCGATCTTTCGCACTCTTCCCTGACTGCATTTCCCAGGGTTCCTCGCACCTGAAACGGGGCTCGTGGCTGACAATGGCTTCCCGCGAGCGCCTGCTGCCGGAGCCACGTTTACTGCCGTGCAAGGTCGAGCTTTATTTTCTTCTTCGCGGTTGATCGGGGCTGAGACTTGCTTGCACTCTTGCAAGCAGAGAAAAGTCCGGGTTGACACCGGATTAAGATCGCAAACGTTCACACGGTTTACAAGGTTACTTTCTGCAGGTAAGGGAAGCCGGGACTTTGCAGGCCACGGCGCGTGTACTCACCGT
>JANHZU010007143.1:29854-41631 GCA_032468055.1 Acrochordus granulatus
GATGTCCAGGATCCCCAACAACATCTAGCACGGTCCTTGTTAACCCGGGCGACGACCGAGCCGGTATGGATTTCTGTCATTTCTTTCTCATATTTTTATGGGGGGGAGACCCTCTTCGTCTGGCTCCTCTGATGAGCCCTGTCCAGTATGGTTGAACCTCTGGCAGAGCCTCATCTTCTTCAGAGCACACAAGTCCCCATCCACAGGAAGGTGGAGCCTCACTGGGTGGAACTATACAGGTAGTCCTTGATTTATGACCATTCAATGATGGTTCAAAGTTGCGATGACCTAGGAAAAAATGATTTATGATCTGTCTTCAACAATGGGCACCTTGCACCACTCCTGTGCAATCAAAATTTGGCCGCTTGCCAACCAGCAACCAATTATGACTAGTTGCAGCAGCTGCGGTCATGTAAATTTGTGGCCTCCTTTGCCAATTTCTGCCAACAAATGCCCATTGGGAAGCTGGATTTGCTTAACGACTGCATGATTTGCTTACTGATGTAATTTGCTTCATGACCATTGTAAATTTTATTACTTATTAGATTTTTATCGCTCCTTTATAACTAACTCAAGGCAGCAAAAAAACCCAAATAAAGTTAGATCTGACTTGATTTACGACCACGCCGTATGACAGAAATTCTGGCCTCAATTCATTATGGTCGTAAATGGAAGACGACCTGGACCGACTGCTTCCCAGGGAACTAATTCCCACCTCAAAGTCTCAGGACACTTGGCATCCTCCCCTCCCCACCCATTCAGGGAAAGGATGGTGCTTGTTGGTTCATTGATGGCAGTTCTAAATTTTTAGCGATTTTGCTCTTCAGAAAAGAAAAAACGCACCGACATAAACACGCGCAACAAAACAGCCGAGACAGTTGTGACTTTATCCCCATTTATTAGCTTTAATCTAGGTTGTAAAATGGTTCCAGCACAAGTAACAAGCACTGACCGATCCGTGCATCAGAGTCACGGGTACATTTGGGGACATTCCCAGCAGCACTTGGGGACCTCCGGCGGGCCTGGCACAAGCAGCCGGCGCCCCCAGCCCTCGCTGCGAGTGTGGACGGAGCCCGGTGTGCCAGCAAGCACAGCCCCCCTCAGCAGGGGAGGGGCACAAGGTGCCAGCTGTGCCCGCAGACGGGGGTGTGGGTCACAATATCCTCCCTCCCTCCCGGCTTGGGTAAAGCAGCCTCCTTTCGCCTCGCACAGAAATCGAGATTAGGCCAAGCCATGATGGTGGCATGGTGGGTGACTAGCTGGGCAGCCAGCTTCGTTCTGGAAGACAGCTAGAAATGCCCAGAGGCCGAACTCCTGTTTCCACTCGAGAAGCCCTGTCCCTGGTGCGGGGGGCCTCCTGGGAAGCCCCTTGGGCAGAGGAGGCTGAACCCCTCCCTTCTGCGCAGCCTCAGGGCACAGAGGTTGGGTCGATCCACAGGCACATTTCCTCTCCGTCGTCACGCTTCTACCGCAAAGCACAGGCACCACCCCAAGGGATGGTTGCACCCAGGCCTGTTGACCGGCAGCCCCAAGGAAAGCAGGCCAAAGGCTGAGGATTGGCATGTAGCAGGAACCTGATGGGCTCACAAGTGCTTGAGCCACCAAAATCGCCCTTTTGGGGGGGCGGGGGTTCTAGGCCACTGAACTGGAGCACGGGAGCTCCTCCCATGCCTGGTCTTACTCAAGGGGAAATGCAACCAGTTCCAGAAACCTAGTTGTGCCTCCAGGCGCAGCGATGCCTCTGAGTTTGTTGTGCCCACACAATCCCGGCGAGAGCTGGTGCCTCCACCGGGTCTGGCAAAGCAGCAATTCCAGGGAAGCACCAGAGCATGAAAGTCTGCGAGAGCTGCCTTCCACTGCTCTAACCCTCTCCTCTGACAAAGGAGGGGTCCTCGGTCCACCGCTCTCGTATCCCAATGTTCGTCCGTCTTGTGTCACCATCTTCACACCTGGAGGTTGGAGCGCACCGCCAGCAGCCCCTTCTCAACTTGGTGGACAAAATCCATCCTTGCACATGAGCCCAATGAGGGCAGGGCACACATGCACAGGGAGTGAACCAGGACCATCCACCACACTGTCCTTGGAGGTCACTGGTGCATGACTGGCATCCTTGGCTACTGCTTGCAGGAAGAAACGGGTGCTGTCTCTCCCCCACCGCCGCAGGGCAACGCCAGCCACAGGAGAGCAGCCCTGGGAATCTTCCGGGTGAGAGAGATGATGTCACAAGGGATAAATAGAACTTTATTTAAATAAACATATCTCAACATCTTTGTACAAATTACAAGTCCCCATGTCCAGATTCTAGGCTCCAAAGCTGCCCGTGGGCCCTTTCAGGAGGTCGACCAGGATGTCCAAGAGCTGGCTGTGCTGGTGATGGAGATCTCCAGGAATGGCCGCCATCTCGTAGCAGAGGCAGGTCTCCACCATCCTGGAGAGCGCCACCCGGAAGTCGCGGAGGAGCCGGATGGTGTAGGAGTCCCCCTCCAGCACCAGCAGGTCGCTGTCAACCAGGGAGATGGTGGCCCGCCAGCCGTCGTCTTGGGGAAAGAACAAGAAGGGGTGAGGTACGGGACGGTTCCGAGGGGGCAGGGTAGCCCTTTCTCTTAAAAGAGCCCAGTCCAGTCATGGGTGGCAAGAAGTGCCGACTGCTCGCAGGAATGAAACGCAGGCAAAGCAAGCTCCTTTTCGGAGGGTACCATTCGCGTACCATTCTCGCGCGGCCTCCAAAAACCATGCGAGAGCGGGGTGTGCTCCTGGGAGCAGTCGGCGGGTGTCGGTGCCACCCAAAACGTTGTGGCGTGTCGCCTTTGGAACGTCTGTCAACCCTTATTCTGAAAACCTCGATGGACGGAAGTGATCACAACGCTGGCTCAGGATTTATTTAGCGGCAAGGCAGGCAGTCCTTGCCCATCACAGTCATAAGTCATGACAGCCGTAAAATGGGTTACCCGTGTGACTGATTAGATTTTATGACCCTTTTTTGCATGCTTAGGCAAACACTGTGGCCGTTAACTGAACCAATGGTTTGTTACATGCCAGTTTTGCCAAAAAGGGGAACTACATGCTGGTTTTTGGCAAAAATGTCGTAAAACATGGTCATGTCACTGTGGGATGCTGCAAATGTCCGCAAATGCAGCGATGTGTCCATGGGAGGGGACCCCCCGCCATTGGAACTTTGGAACTGGGTCGTAAATACTCCGGAGGTCCGTCATAACTTGGAATGGATGCGAAGCAACTGGTCGCTAAGTCAAGAACAACCTGTACGTTACAACCTTACAACCACCCCAAGGCTGGTCCAGACCTGTGCCCATCCAATCCGACCTCCTGGGTCACCCAGGTGCCGAGCTGAAGTTCACAAGCTTGGCCTGGGGGGTGAGCACCTTTCCTGCAACCCCTCCTAGCCACTAGTATTTAGGCAATGCGTCTCCAGATCAAACAAGCTGCGAAGGAGAAGAGCAGTTCTTCCGCCTTGCTCTCCGGAGCACTGCTTCTGACACGTGTGAGCAGCTGGCAGGGCTCTGGAAAGTCCCAAGGGAAAGCCCAAAATGAGGATGGGAGAAACAGGGAAAGAGGGGGAGGGAGGGAGGGAGAAGTCCTTCTGGGAGGTCCGAATCACTCTATCAAGGCAGGGGGAAAGAGTCAGCTCTCTGGGGCATGAGGGCCCCCCTCAGACAAGGGAAAGGGGGCCGATTCCTCACCCCGCACGTAGACATCTGTATCGGTCATCAGCAGCACTGCTAGTGGATGCACTTGCGAGGAGTCACGCACAAAGACGCCTCCGTTGGACTTGACTGCCATGAAGTAGGTCAGCCAACGGCTGTAGAGCTTGGAGGACTCCCTGGAGGGAACAAGAGAGGTCATCTCACCACCAGCTTGCAACTCTGCAGCTGACCAAGAGAAGCCCCAAGAGGAGGCAGCTCTCCCACCTGTTGATGGTCGACTTGTGCAAGAGGACAGTGCCCGCCTTGGTCCGGTATGTGTAGCTGTTAGGTTTGAACTTGCCTTGCCTGGTCACTTTCCCTTGCCGGACCTGCAGGAAAAAGGAGATGGACTGAAGGCACTTCCCTTGGGGAACAGAGGGGCCCTTCTAGGCCATCAGAAAACACCCCTTGAGGGGGACGCGGAGGGCCATTCTCTGCAGGAACCTCAAGGGCAAAGCAAATGCATCCCTGTTTTCCAAGATCCCTCTGGGAGTTCCAAAGGCCCCCACTAGCCACAGCTTCTCCCACCGGGGTGCAAAGCCCTGTGCTGGACTTTGGACCAAGCCAAATGCCAAGAGGCAGAGAAAGGGGGCCTGGCTGTTCCTCCCCTTACAGATGGGAATTCACAGGAAGCCCACAGTCGAGGCCCCACTCTTGGAGGGGAGGGGCTCTCTTCCTCTCCCTGTCTCACCTGGATGAGATTGGGGTACAGCCCGGCCATCAGGACACCCTTCACCAGTTCCTCTTCCTCACTGTACTGGTTGCACACGGACGACGGCAAGAGGCAATCAGAAGGGGTTGGTACCAGGTAGGCCTCATAGAGGTTCTCAGAAAATTGCTTTACGAGGCCTGTGAAGGCAGAGAACCAGAGGACTCAAACACAGGGCAAGAAGGTATCTAGCAGCTGCTCCCCAGTTCCTTCGGGGGGCCTCTGGCTGGGAAGAAGGAAGGGAAGAAATTGCTTTTCCTTCCTTTCGCCCCCAGGACGGGGGCAAGGGCTCTCCTGCTTGGCAAAAAGTCGGCATCAGCCCACTGAGAAACAAGAAATCTGGGAAAACGAAGATTCCTCAGGGGGAAGCAGGGTCAGCCTTTTTTAAAAGTTCATTTGAGGAAGGAAAAGCTCAGCCACTGTCCAGGATGCGAAGCAGACGAGTCTTCCTGGACGCGTCATCCGTTGCAATGAAAGATGCTCTTTCCTTGCAGCCGAGGGCTTTGAAGGGACCCTGATCGGCCCACCCGGGGGTAAGCGGCTCACCGTTTATGAAGCGCAAACTCGGGGCATAGAGGGAGTAGTCCTGCAGGTAGTCATCTCGAGCACGGCTGTCTCTGCGCCGCAGGACATCTTCCCATCCCGCCACAGCCCTCACGAAAGCCAGGTGATCGCTGCCGCTCTCTCGACTCAGGACAGCCTTGGCCTAAGGAAAAGGGCAACGTTCAAAGCACGGTGGCTTTCCTGACTTGGCCACAGCCCCACCCCACAAGCACTCTGATGGGCCCCTCACCTTGTCCACCTCTGTACGGTTCTGCAGGCTGCTGCTGAAAGGGTCCCGCGTGAGGCAGGAAACAATGAGCAGGAGAGGCTGGATGCAGCGGTAGATGGAAGCCAGTACGATGGCCTTGGCCAGCCGGGGGTCCGTGGAGATCTGGGCCAGGCGCTTGCCCAGAGTGGTCAAAGCCTCCCGGTGGTCCAGCACCCCTGGAAGGAACTCAGCATAAGCAAACCAAGGGGTGGAAAGAGAGTTTCACCGTCTTCCCTGCACGGGGCCTGCTCGGCTGGAACTCACCGATCTCCTGCAGCAGGATGACCGCCTCGTCCACAGCTTTGATATCAGGGCTGTCCAAGGCTTTGGAGAGGAACTCGACAGCCTGCAAGCCAAAACCACACACAGCATGAGGGTCAGTCCAGGGGAAGGCACGCTTCAGCGCTCCCTCCAGATAAGGAACACAGGAGGCTCCTCTTGCCCTCCTGCAGGCCTTAGCTGGCAGCCTGGAGCGTGGCCTCTGAAGGCTCTTTTGGGGTCAAACAAGGAAGAGGACCTGTTCACCATTTTTGATGTCTTTTCAAGGCTCAGGAGGAGCACCAGCTACGCAGCCTGATTTGGCAACCACGCTTAAGAAATTGGAAGATTTCACCTTTTGCTCACAGCCACTTGTTTCAGGCACCCTTGGCATCATCCAAACACAGCCTAGGGGGAGCAGACTGGCACAGGGATTTCCAGTGCTTCCCCTCGGCCAGCAGTGCCTGTCCATGTGCTCTTGGATGCCCGTTCGAAACCTACCGTCTTCTCTGGTTGGTGGATCTTGGTCTGGACCACCAGGTTCTCCAGAGGGGTGCGCAGAATTTCAGGCACTTGGAAGGTGGGCATTCTGTCCAGGCGGCTGCGAGGGAAGAGGTGGTAGGCAAAGCCTGACTGGCAGCGGCCGGCCCGCCCTCGCCTCTGGATGACGTTCGATTTAGATACCCACACTGTCTCCAGGCATGAGACCTGCAAAGGGAGGAAGCTGAGCATCTCACCTCCTGCCTGACAATCAAGCATCCTTCAGACCATGAGGAAAGCCTGCTTGGTGCAACCAAGTTCTGGCATGAGGCAGCCCTAAACCACCAAGGCCTTGTTGGTAGAAATGCAGCCCCACCAAGCTGGCTGGACCCTCTGTGGGGCATCTTCTCCCGCTCGCCCAATGGGAAGTCATGTCTGGCAGACCCACAACCAGGGCTGGAGAAATTAGTCCAAGGCAAGCGGCTTGGTCAAGTGGGTCAGGTGCAAGGACCGGGGAGCGGGAGTGAAGTGTGCAAGAAATGAGGGGAGGAGTGAAGAGGCTGGCAAGCTTAGAGAGCTTTCAAGGCAAGAACAACATTGAGACAGTGAGATGATCACAGTTACTTTTTTATGGTTGCTAACCTATTTCCAAGAATCTCACTGGAGTGATTGTATTCTGAGAAGGCCAAGAGGGACTTCAAGGATGTTTTGGGGCTGGTCGTGGTCAGGTCTGTGCTGCTTCCTGTCCTGCAAGGACTCTAACCTTGCCCACCTCCTGACTCCTCACCCCCCACTCTGGCTGGAGATTCCCCAAGTAGCAGGAACCAAGACTGAAGGCCAGAAAGCATCTCCTGACCTCTGGGAATCCCACAATGACCCTCTCTCCTCCCATGTGACTTAATCCCAGCACCCCAGATTTAATCGGAGAGAGGCACTGGGGGAAGGACAGTCCATCCCCTCTTTGAAAGGCCTGGGAAGCCACGTGATGAAGAGCCCACCTTGGTCTTCAGATCGTAGCGCTCCTCCTTGTGGGTTCCGCTGTCCACCACATGCACAATGTCATTGATAGTGATAGATGTTTCGGCGATGTTAGTGGCCAGGACAATCTTTCGCACGCCAGGAGGAGGACGTGGGAAGATGCTCTGCTGGTCCATCATTGGGATATTGGAATGAACTAAAGGGGTGCAGGGTGGGGAAGAGGGAGACAGAAGCATCCAACATCAGCACCCTGTTTTACCCCAAAGGGACTCGTGCCCTTCTCCACTTTTCTGGAAACCACTGGGAGGAGACTGTCCCTCCATGCTCCGGAGATGGCTGGACTCCAGTTCCCTCCAGCCTTGGCACTGCCTCAGCTCCAGCCCCACCCCAGGGAGCAACAGAGGGCAGAACCAGCCTCTTCACCTGGCAAGATCAGGTAGCGGCTGTTGTGGGGCCCCAGGATTTCCAAGAGGCGCTGCTGCGTTCCTTTGATCTCCTGCCAGCCAGGAAGGAAGCAGAGGATGCCACCTGCAGAGAGAGGAGAGCATGACTCATCTGCACCATCTGACAATCACCCCAAGGAAGGGGCCAGGCTGCCTGGCCAGTGTACCAGGATGCTCTTCCCTGTTCCTTAATTCTTCAAAACCTCTTTTGCCTCCCAGCCAGAGTCCTGGAATGAGCCCCTCCTCCAAGCTTCCCTTTACATGGGACAGAGCAATGCGCTTCACAGACCGTGTTAACCATGCTTGGTTGAATTAACTGTAATTGATACCCCCAACCCAAAGCAAAGCAACTGCCTTGTTGTCATGTGCAAATCCAGAGAGACTGGAGTGATTGTTCTGGTGAAACAGCCAAGGCTGCCCAGAAGCCAGACTGAGAGAGGTATGGAGATTCGCGCTCACCTGGCTCTCCGTGGGCATCTATCTGAAGGATGAGGTCAGTGATTAGCTCAAGGTCAAGGACACACTCTTCATCCGACTGCTATGAGCGAAAGGAGAGATGGTATTTGCCCCGGCAACGGAGGGCCAGCGCATAACTCAAGGATGTTATTTGACCTTTCTCTACTCCTTGCCGCTGGACCCCTGGCCCTGCCCTTCCTTCAATCCTCACCTCCTGGCCCTTTGCTATCAGACTCTCCAGCCCACCCTGTGGCAGAGACGCCAGCTTGCTTGCTCACAGGGCATGGCAAGCTAGAGTTTTGATGTGCTTGTGGAGAAGGATGCCAAAGCCAGAAGCTTGGCATTCAGCCTGCTTTCCTTCAACCAAAACGTTTCAGGCCAATGTTGTCAATACAGCTGCCAAATTGTATTTTGGAAATACAAGTAACACTGTGGGGTCCTTGGTGCAATGAGTTTGGTGGGGTTTTTTTTGCAGATATTTCATTATCAAACTAGGTAACCTCATCAGTGTTAGAAGTGGTTTGCACAATTAACATTCACCTGCCCCATCCTCTTTCTTGCTCCCACATCCCCTCTCAGCTTGTCCAAGAGCCCACCTTGATCTCGTAGTGGCGATGTCGGCCCAGCATGGCCAGGATCTCCTCCAGGTAATACTCTTTGACCGGATACATGAAGCCAGGCACTTTGACCACTGGGCAGTCACCGAAGTACTGAGAGAAGCGCTGGTTGTCTCCAGTAGCACTCATCAGCACCAGCCGGAGGTTGCGGTTTTGCTTCTGGATGCCCTTCAGCAGGATGAGCAGGAAGTCGGTGTTGACATCGCGCTCGTGCACCTCATCCACAATGACGTGGCTGACCCCTTCCAGGCGGGGGTTGCCCTGCAGTTTCCGCAGCAGGATGCCCACAGTGCAGAAGAGCAGGGCTCCCCCTCGGGCTGGCGGCTTGCTCTCCAGGCGCACCTGGTACCCCACGTTCCTTCTCATGCTGGGACCCAGCTCCTGAGCCACCCGCTGGGCCACAGAGATGGCACTGATCCGCCGGGGCTGTGTGATGACCATGTTGCACTGGGCACCGCGCCCCTCCAGGATGAAGTGTTCCAGCAGTAACTGGGGGATGCGGGTGGTCTTCCCGCAGCCAGTGTCTCCAGCGATCACCACCACCGGGTTCTGTTCCATAGCGGAGAGTATAGCTTCCTTGTGGGAATCCACAGGCAAAGGGTGGCTATCCTGCCACAAAGTGCCCCTCCGCTTCCAGAGTGCCAGAAGATTCTGACTCAGGCGCACCTCTTCCGATTCAGACAGTGGGATGTAGGTTTTGCCCGTGATGGCATCACTGATGGCCCCGCCAGTCTCCTTGCTCAGGTTCATCATGTCATCTGCCAGCCGTGGCCGAGAATCCCGACTGTCCACAGGATACTGAGGAAATGAAACGAAAAGGGGGCCTTGTGACTGCTCTTGCAGCATTCCTGCCCCCAGAAAGGCCTGAACTATGGTCAACGCACCAGGGGCATATCACATTGGGACTGTGCCGCTTTGCCTGGTTCCTGCCCCCCATCTGCTTTCTCTTGGCTTGGACCCTCCGTGGTGTCTCTCAGGCTTACGTGGTTCAAGTAGTTTTCAATCTTGCGCAGTGTGGCTTCAGAAACTTTGATGTGGCAGGGCTTCCTCTGGTTTTCTCCCAGCTCCCGGAGGGAAGTCATGTTGTACATGGCGTGGCTCAGGGGGTTGTTGTTCTTATCCACCAAGCCAAGGCTCTGAAGGGAAGAAGGCACGTGAGGCAGTTGGAGGGCTAGGAGATGGGAGTCCCCCAGGGTAAATGGGAGGCTGGGGCAGGCACTCGGCAATCAGGCTATGGGAAAGAGGCCAACTCTGGAACAGGGGCTGGGGGAGAAGGAAAGCAGGAGGGGAACATTTCCTCCCACCTCATCCCAGCACTCTGCCGCTTGTAAAGGTGCGGCTGTAACTCTCTGAATGGTGGTGATAAAGAACTGGGAAGATGGCTGAGACAGAAGAGATGGAATCAGCAATGTTTGCAGGACAGGGGTCAGATCCTTTAGTGTCCTTGGAGGGATGCGGAGCTCAAACTCTCTGCATTTCAGGGCTATGTATTATTCTATCCTCTGCTCGTGCTTTTGCAATTGTATAACGAAACAAACGTGAAGGAAAACCTGAGGAACTATCTCATGCCAATGGGACTGGCCCATCCCACTTGTCTCAGCAGAAGGGGCCTGCTGTGGACCCCGTTGATCAAAGAACTTCAGCTGGTGGGGTCCAGGAAAAGAGCCTTTTCTGCTGTGGCTCCCACCCTCCAGAACATTGTGCCCCCTAAGCACCCATCCTCTTGGCCTTCCAAAAGGGTCTCAAAGCCTGGCTCTGCCAACTGGCTTGGCCCCACACTGCAGGTGGCTAATGGAGTACGAAAGAATTAGGGTCTACTTCCTCTGGCCTGCCATGCTATGCCAGCCTCTCACCTTCAGCTTCTGGCAGGCCAGGGCGGCGGCCTTATTCTCTGCTTCCACTTTGCGGCGTCCTTTGGCAGCGAAGGTCATGGGACATGGCCAGCGGAGCGTCAGCTTGCAGATCTTGGTCTTGGTGCCCACTGTCCGAAACTGCATGTACTCCTGGAAAAGAACCAAGTTGGGAGGAGGGACTGCATGCACCCCACCGACCTATCCCCTTGGGGAACTGGCCTCTCTCCTCCAGCCCGACTGAAATCACCCCATTTTGGTGGTGACTTACCTTGACGGTGGATGAGGACGTAGCTATTTGGATCACTTGGGCTAGGAGGTTTTTGGGCAGAGGAAACTGAGTCAAGGCCCGGAGGGCGGTGTTGTCATCTGTCATTTCCAGCGAGAGCCCCTCCCTGTAGGGAAAAAAGCAGCCACTGTGCTCTACCTGGAGGGTTGGTCTCTCTGCAGCCTCTCAAGCATCTGTTGCTGCACTTCTACACAGCAGTACCTCTGTTATTACTGGGAGCATAGTTCAACTGGGTTTGATGCCTGCATATTACAGATAGTCTTTGCTTAACAACTGGCTGCTTGGTGACCATTCAAAGTTACAACAGAACCCCCAAAATCTACTTACAACCTGGTTCTGGAATCCTGACAGCTGTACCTCCCTCTCACAATTACACGACCCCATTCTGGGCACTTGGCAAACCATCTCTCCTCTATGTCCAGTTGCAGAATCCCAGGGTCACATAACCACAATTTACAATATCTTTTCCCAGGTTTCAGCATTTTCGGCTGGTTTCCAGCAAAAAAAACCACAGGAATACATTAATTCACTTAATGACTGTGGCATTTGCTTAATGATCGTCACAAAAAAAGTCGTAAAATCAGGTCCTGTCGCTTCAACTTGCGAGAGTCATGACTTACAAGGGGCATTCCAGGCTCCATTCCAGTCATAAGCTGAGGATTACCTGAAGTAGCCCTATTTAAAGGATGCTAGAGATGGACAGGTGAGGGAATATGGGGGAGGACCCGTTGAGGGCATGAGACGGTGCCCCCTGCCCAACCATAAACAGAGACCTTCCCTCCACCAGCCCCACAAAAACATAACTTCCTAGTTTTCTTCTTTCTGCTCTGCAACCCAGAGTTGCAACCTGTCTTTCATTTGTCAGGGACGGGAGGATGGATATTCCGAACCAACCGCTGTAGAGGAACACACATTTGAGCGAAGCTGGCAACAATGGAAGATCACCAGAGCACTACCAAGCAGGTTTTTCATGCTGCCCAAACAGGTTGGCACTGAACTGTTGCATCACATTGCCCAGCAGAAGTTGCTGGGATTCTAGAATGTGCCCAAGAGGATTTAGGATACCTTCCAGGGAGGGCTGTGGCCAAAGACACCACTGTGGCATTTGTTTCTTCTGATCACTAGGAGCTGTGTTTCTCAACCTTGGCAACTTTAAGCTGGGTGGACTTCGATTCCCAGAATTCA
>JANHZU010007144.1:6119-17108 GCA_032468055.1 Acrochordus granulatus
CTTCACTTTCTGCCATTAGAGTGGTATCATCTGCATATCTGAGGTTGTTGATATTTCTTCCAGCAATCTTAATTTCGGCTTGTGATTCATCAAGCCCAGAATTTTGCATGATGTAGTCTGCATATAAGTTAAATAAGCAGGATGATCATATACAGCCTCGTCATATTCCTTTCCCAATTTTGAACCAATCAATTGTTCCATGTCTGGTTCTAACTTTTGCTTCTTGACCTGCATTCAGGTTTATCAGGAGGCAGATAAGGTGGTCCGGTACTCCCATTTCTTTAAGAATTTGCCCACAGTTCATTGTGATCCACACAATCAAGGGCTTTGGCGTAGTCAGTGAAGGAGAAGTAGAATTCCCTTTCTTTCTCCATGATGCAGCAAATATTGGCAATTTGCTCTCTAGTTCCTTTGCCTCTTTGAAACACAGCTTGTACTTCTGGTATTTTTGGATTCACATACTGCTGAAGCCTAGATTGTAGTATTTTGAGCATAACCATGCTAGTGTGGAAAATTAGCGCAATTGTATGGAACTTTGAATATTCTTTGGCATTGCCCTTCTTTGGGATTGGAATGTAAACTGATCTTTTCCAATCTGTGGCCACTGTTGAGTTTTTGAAACTTGCTGACATACTGAGCACAGCACTTTCACAGCATCATCTTTTAGGATTTTAAATAACTCATCTGGAATGCTCACCTCCACTAGCTTTGTTGTTAGCAAAGTTTCCTAAGGCCCCACTTGACTTCACACTCCAGGATGTCTGGCTCTAGGTCAGTGACCTCACCATCGTGATTATCAGGAACATTTAGATCTTTCCTATATAGATCTTCTCTGTATTCTTGCTACTTCTTTTGTTAGGTCCCTGCAATTTTTGTCCTTTATCATGCTCATCTTTGCATGAAACTTTCCATTGACATCTCTGATTTTCTTGAAGACATCTGTCATCATTCCCAGTTATTTTCCTCTTTTTCTTTGCATTGTTCATTAAAGAAGACCTTCTTATTTCTCCTTGCTATTCAGTAGCTATCTCCTGTACAGTGTTATGCACCTCCATCCATAGTTCTTCAGGCACTCTGTCTACCAAGCCTAATCCCTTAAATCTATTCCTCACCTCCACTGTATATTCATAAGGGATATCATTGAGGTCATACCTGAATGGCCTGGTGGTTTTACCTACTTTCTTCAATTTAAGCCTGAATTTTGCAATAAGAAGCTCATGATCTGAACCACATTCAGCTCCGGATCTTGTTTTTACTGACAGTACAGAGCTTCTCCATCTTTGGATGCAATATTCTCTTGACAAAACTCTGTTAGCCTTTGCCCGGCTTCATTTTGTACTCCAAGGCCAAATTTGCCTCTTATTCCAGTTAATTTTGACTTCTTATGTTAGCATTCCAATTCCATATGATAAAAAGGACATATTGTTTTGGTGTGAGTTCTAGAAGGTGTTGGAGGCCTTCATAGAACCAATCAACTTCAGCCTCTTCGGCATCAGTGGTTGGGGCATAGACTTGGATTATTATGATGTTAAATGGTTTGACTTAGATTCAAACTGAGATCATTCTATCATTTTTAAGATTGTACCCCAATACTGCTTTTACCACTATTTTATTGACTATGAGGGATACTCCATTTCTTCTAAGGGATTCTTGTCCACAGTAGTAAATATAGTGGTCATCTGAATTAAATTTATCCATTTCTGTCCATTTTAGTTCATTGATTCCTAAGATGTTGATGTTCAATCTTGCCATCTCATGTTTGACCACATCTAGCTTACCTTGATTCAAAGATCTTACATTCCAGATTCCTATGCAATATTGTTCTTTGGAACACTGGACTTTCTTTTCACCTCCAACATCAACAACTGAGCATCCTTCCGGTTTTGACCCAGCCACTTCACTCTTTCTGGAGCAACTTGTAATTGCCCTCTGTTCTTCCCCAAGTACATATTGGACATCTTCCATCCTGATGGGCTCATCTTCCGGCATCATATATTTTAGCCTTTTGTTACTGTCCATGGGGGTTTCTTGGCAAGAATACTGGAGCGGGTTGCCATTTCTTTTTCCAGTGGATCACATTTTGTTAGAATTCTCCATTATGACCTGTCTGTCTTGGTTAGCCCGGCATGGCTCATGGGTTCATTGAGTCAAGCAAGCTCCCCAATCCATGGGGGGGACCTCTTTTTTTACTTCTGTGATTATGTATATTAAGATTTTCTGCATAGGCATAGTTTCATATCATGCTCTAACAAAAAATAGTTATGCATTACAGTTATGCAGTTAACTATGGAATACAGAATGGTAGTTGCTATAGACTATTAGAAAACTTGTGAGGTTCCCCATTGACTTTGCTTGTGGGAAGGTTACATAAAATGATCACATAGCTGTCTTACTGCAATGGTATAATCATGAGCCAGATTGTAATCACATCACCGCTAGAACTCCAAGGACCAGTTGTAAGTCCCTTCCATTCAGCACTGTCATAACTTTGAATAATTGCTGAATGAGTAATTGTAACTCAAGGACTATCTATATAAGAAAGAAGAGGAGGTACGGTACAGACTTTCAAGATTATTAACCAATAAAACTAAATAAAAGTAGTTGTATCCTTACTGTGACATTAATTTCCTGGTCTGATATACTTAGTGAGACTTAAAATACACAATATTCAGTAATCATTTTTTAGATTATTGGTTTTTAACTAATTTTTTTAGTTTTTAAAGTATGATGCATCTGGTGATAATCTGAGGCTTAGAATTTAAAAAGAGTAAATGATACAGATAAATGATTAATGAAATTAAAATGTATATGAAATTAAAATAAAGTTGAAGGATATAATAGATTTGAATGAACATAGCTTGATTTTCTGGAAAGAAAAGGTGTAGATTTAGTTATGACTAAAAGGTTAAAATGTATGTCAGAAAGTATAAATTGGCGTCATATAGATTATTTCAAAAGCATATAAATAGGAATCCATACATTATTGATGGTGATATGTTCTATTCCAATAAATGATGATAATGGAAGAATATGAATTCTTCAAAATTCTGAATGAATGTAATCTGAGGGAAAATAATTGTAGCAACTGAGATAAATAGGTGGAAAGGAGATGAGCAAATACAGAAAAAAGTGAGTTAGTTATTTAGTGCCCTAAAAATGAATGTGAATGTTTGGTGTTCACTCAGAATCTGCTTTGAAAAATATGTTTGTGTCATATACTTGATTTAAGCATAGGGCCATTCATGTCTACACAAGGTAAGTGAATAAAAAGTACTATTGTTATTTATGATAAAACATTGAAATAATTAGTGAAAGACAAAATAATTAAAGGTACTGAAAAATTAAAGGTTTATTATTATTAACAAACCATTATTAGACAGTGACAAGAATAGATCTTGAGAAATAATGGACATGGAACAAAGGGAAAGAAATAAAGTAGAACAATTGCAAGAGATGAAAATATAAGCCTTGTATGAAAACAGAAAAGAAATTAATGTCTTAGAAAGTGTAGAAACAGGATTCAAGGAAAGGTATAGAAGCAATAGGAAGACACTGAAAATATTTATATTGTAATTATATAATTACTATACAGTATTACATTATCAAAACTTTGCACTGGAATTTGTTCAATGACTGTCTTACAAATATAGTATCCATTTTTATATACTTAAAATTTTATTGTTTATGCCCCAAAAGTACCAGCTTTCATAATTCAAATAATTTGTTCTATTATTGTTTCTTAAAAATTCTTTTATGGGGGAACAGTGGAAAATTCAACAAAATGCTAATCTGGTCTATTGTTTTTCCTTGTGGTTGTAGCTGATTAAGATAAAGAGAGATTCACAAACATACATACACATATGCATGCATAGAGTATGTCCTGTTTCTTAGAGAAGTTTCAGTGATTTTGAATCATGGAAGCAAATCAGATAGAAGGCAAACTATTTATAGCATAAAAGTAGCATCTATAATATGATTTTGAAAATAACTTTGTTTGAATAATTTCTATAACTATCTACTATCTCACCATAGTAACTAAATTTTCTCTGGTGATTTTTCAGTAAAGAATCCATGCACAGTTTAATATATTGATATTATTCTCTGAGATTGGTGGGATTAAGAGAAGTCAAATTCTTGCTTGTCTATTTTTGCTTTTATTGTCCTGTGATAAGTTATGACAGGCTGACATAAGAAGAAGTGAATAAGTGAATTTGAAAGCCAATCATATAAAGTAGTTCTTTGTCTAACAGAATCACACTATCTATATTAGTTTACAGATTTAAATCCTGAGTCTCATCTTTTTTTTTAATCTTGTAATCTGGTTCTGTAGTTTTATTCATTGGCCTTGAGATTGTCTAACACCTGTCCTTTGCTTATAGAACGGTATTCTCTAGGAAAAGAATCAGAAACTCTATGTCACCAGCTTTAATTCTTTTATAAAATCATTGAAAAAATATAAATGTGAGAAAGAAAGTTAGTTGTATTTTTGTCAGTTTAGAAAAAGCAAATGATAAAATCAATAAACTTAAATTATGGAATATTTTGCATGAATATGAAATCAAGGTTTGGTTGATGACTGAAATAAAAGTCATATGTTGGAGGTAAAACATGCCTGGTTATTTAATGAAGAGTTCAATACTCAGCAGAGTATGACATATCCCCTTAGCTATTTTCTGTATTTGTGAATAATTTGTGAATAATATGTGAAAAAATGTGAAAAATAATGGAGAGCCAGTTTGGTGTAGTAGTTAAGGTAACATACTAGAAACTGGGAAGTTGTACATTCTAGTCCCTCTTAGCCATGAAAGCCATCTAGGTAATCCTGAACCAGTCACTCTCTCTCAGCCCAACTCATTTCACAGGATTGTTGTTGTGGGGAAAATAAGAGAGGAAGATATATTCAATATGTTCACTGCCTTGAGTTGTTTATAAAATAATAAAGGCAGGATAAAAATAAATGAATAAAAAAAGTATAAGGAATGTTTGTGATGACGATACAAGAGTGGGGATATGAATGTAGGAGTACTTTTGTATAAAAGGTAAAGGTTTCCCCTATCAGTTGTTTCTTACTCTAGGGGATGGTGCTCATCTCCATTTCATCACCAAAAAGCCAGTGTTGGCCAAAGACACTTCTGTGATCATGTGGCTGACATGACTATACATCAAGGCGCATGGAACACTGTTACCTTCCCACTGGAGGTGGTAGCTATTTATCTACTTTCATTTTTACATTGTTTTGAGATGCTACATTGGCAGGAGCTGGGCAGGAATGAAAGCTCACCCCCTTATGCGGCAGCATTTGGCTTTTGAACCCAAGTCACCAACCTTCTGGCTGACAAGCCCAACATCTTAACCACTTGGAAACCACTTAGCTTTTGTATGCAGAAGATAAAACTTTGTTG
This sequence comes from Acrochordus granulatus, assembly GCA_032468055.1. NCBI lineage: Eukaryota > Metazoa > Chordata > Lepidosauria > Squamata > Acrochordidae > Acrochordus > Acrochordus granulatus. The sequence continues at coordinate 11,522 of JANHZU010007144.1, forward strand.
GCTGAGAAATCAAAACATGTAGCAAATGATATCTCCAACAGGGCTATCTTTAGTCTCTACACCTAACTGACAGTATAATTTCTTAGACTCACAACCTTGAGAGATTTCAGAATGCCTTGAAATCAAAGCTGTGTATGGAGTTAAAGACAGCACAGGAGTTCATGTCCACCAAAATAACCCGGAATCTGTCCTGATTCACAGGACTGGTCAAACATTTGATCTATTTTTTGACTCATGGATGGAAGGGAAATTAACAGCAATTTCTTGTCATGGTCAGATCATTCTCTCATTGCATTAGAGTTGCACTCGGTTCCAGGGGACTTCTGTGCAAATCAAGATGCAAAACCCTCCCATTTTATCTAAGGCCTTAAAAATTAGACTATTTTCCTAAATAATTGGTTCTGAGCAAGCTGATTCCTTTTTTGTTGAATTTGCTCTGTCTGTGAAAAGTCTTGTTTTTAATTGGTTTTGGGTTTATTTTATTTTTTGTTAGCCATCCAAACTCACAGGTTGATTGGACAACCATATTAATCTATTAAACAAACATGTAACGAACCAAGATAATAGTACTTAGTGAAAACTACTTTACATATGGAAGTAGTTATACTTCTGATACTTTTATAGAATATGATGGTTTAATCAACAGATATCATTGATGCTTCCTTCCCTGCTTTTCTTCTGTATCATTCAAGATCAGTATACAAATGTCATGCAGGGATCTTATTTATTTTATCTAAGTTTTTATTTTACCCTTTCTGACCAAACTTGCTCTGCAAACAAATTTTGCTACAAAATTGACAATTTCACATAAAAATATTTTGGTTATAGCTCCATTCAGTCCTTTGAAAAAAATGATGTTTGCTTAAATGGCAATACTTACCAGTCAAAAGATAGGAAATTCAGCAAAAGTAACCCAGTGATAAAATGTCACTTTCAATCTAAGGATTTCAACAAACATCCCAGTTCACTGGATACATTTTTCATTTGCTAAAGAGCACTCACAAAAAAAGAATATGAAGATTCAATTTGGTTGGAAGTATATACTTCTTCATTGTTCAGCTTCCCTTTGTAATTTTCAAATTTAAATGATCTCTAAACCTGACTCATACTCTCTCATTCTGTTTATCACATAACATAGTGTTCCTGAATTTCATCTAATAGCAAAGAATGCGTATCAAAAATGAAAACTACATTAGTAAAGAAATAGTTTAATCAATATGTTCAGAATATAACTGTGGAATGAAAACAAGGTTTTGTGAGAGGATTAATTCAGAGGCTCTGAAATATTTGTAGTACTGCAGCCACCCAAAATGACAATTATGTGATCTCTTCATACACAAATCAGAGATGGAATTGGGACTAGGGCTCAGCAACAAATACACATATCACCCATCACAGGTAGTTGTATCAGCAGAGAAAAAGATACAACTGTTTGGAACATTTTGTTTTTAGTAAGTATGTTCCAACAGCTCTTCGGAAATACTAATGATGAGAAAGAATAAAAATGTGTTATTGTTCTCTTAAACAATTATCAACCACCTATATGGACCAAGTTATCACTAATATATCTCTACTGTTACCAGGGAATACTACATGTGATATAGGCTCAACTATGTCAACACTTTCTTGTCTCAACTAAAAAGCATTATTTGAAAGCTCATTTGATTGTGAAGAACAGCAGAAATTAATAATTACTGGCTCATATGGTGACTAGCATTGCCTATGGAGAATTGTAACTCTGAAGGTAAAATGTCCAACTGTTAAGGACCTGCAAATAAAAGTATCATAATTAGTTGTGTGTGATTGGAAAAATGAAATAAATTTAAATTGTACAAAAATGATGAAAAAGACAAGTAAGGAGATTAATTGATTATATCTTGGAATAATGTTTGCAGAAGATGAAAATTTGGCTGGAAAAATATTAAGACATACAAATGCTGGTCGAAAGAAAGAGGACAGCATGTGATCTTTTGTGAGAATGAATGTTCAAAGAAACTAAAATGGGTATAATAGAGTACTTCTGCCCACTTTGTTGTATTCTATACTTAGAACTGGGTGTGTCAGAAGAAATGTAAAAGTTAATTGCTGTAGGAAAGAGGTACCTACGTTTGTGTGGTACAATAAAAAAACTACAGTCAAGAATGAATGGATGATGAATGAAAATGAATTGAACTCACAGGTGAAAAACAGGTATTGAGGTTGTTTAATCTCACAGACAAAATGAAAAGGATGAAATTGCAAAACAAATATATGAAGGAAGAATGAATGGACTGATAGAGATAGGAAGACTGAGATTTAGAACGTTGTATATAGATTATGTTAATGTTTCATTAAATTTATTAATGAAAATTTGAAAACAAAAGGCACTTGATAAAGTAGTGTTAAGTACTGTGTGTGATGGAGGGACGGAGTACAGAGGTGTGAAATTATGGAATTGTATAGAAAATGGTGTTCTTGTAAATTAAATCAGTTCCGTTTCTTTTTTCATGAGCTTAACTCTTGTTCAAATTTCTTTTGTTTACAATTATTTAATCTCTTGAGTGTTTTTGTGAATCTATTCTTTGTTTTCTTAAAACAATCTAAAAACATTTGTTACCATTTTAAAAATCAAAGAAATATCCTGAGTATGGATCAGTATATGCATATTATCTCTTGTTTGATGGGATATAGGGTACATCATGGTGGTCTGCAAGACAAACTCTAAATACAGATTGTAACTTTAATAAAATAACATGAGCATGTTTGGGGTAAAACTGAACTTTGATTTTGCTTATGGCATACAAGCCAAAATGTCCCTGTAAGTTGTCAGGGTATCCTGTCCCAGCCCGCGGAAACCACAGACATACAGGTACATCATTACTAAAATGGTTTTTCAAACACAACTCTAATGCCAAAAGGCTTGGACTAACAAAAAGGCAGTTAAGGAGTTGAGGAAAAATATGATGGTAAAATAAATGGAGAGTCATCACCAACAGACCTCTGCATAGAGGTCAACAACAGACCAGGTATAGGGGCTGGTGTGACCCGGATTTGTTCCTCTGACGGGGCAGGACTCTTTCTGGCCAGTAACCTTGCTAAGCATCTATGTTCAGTCCTCCTCTTCCCCTGGCAGCCTCTTGCATTAGGGGGAAGAATTAGCTCCACCTCTTAGGTCAGAGATGGCTGCCTCTCCTGGCTGCTAGACCACACTGCTTTTTCTGTTGGCAGCTCTTCCAGTGATCCTCTCAGGCGTTGATCCTCTTTATCTTCCAAGCTTCACTTGCCATAATACTGGGACTGTTTCAGTTGGTGCAAGTATGGCATTATGGAAAATGGTCACGTAAAATGCTGGATTGACCAAAGTCATAATGATTGACCAAAGTCATAATAATCCCCAACAGAATGAATGGAAATTGGAAATAAGAAGTTAGAACAGATTGGAAAGAATTACATCAGATTTGTCACAGAAAGAGTTATGCTAATGAAGGCATAGAAAAAGGTGGTTTGTGAAAGCTGAAGTGAGAAAGACTATGGATAAGAAGAAAATGCACGTAATCAGAGCTAATTGTGGGAATACTTCTTTGGCTTCTCTCATTACAAAGAATTTCTCATTAGAAAGAGATAGACAAACTTCATATGCCTCTCAGATTTTGTTTTAAGATTCCAGAAAAGATTCCTGATTCATTTCTAAAGCTCTTGAGTTTTTCAGTGGAAAGGGAATAATTTGGAAAAATAGTAGAGGCCATTTGTCAAAATTCTTCCCCAGAACATAAGCAATTGAAAAAAAATGGGCCAAAATTTCTACACAGTCATGTCAGATACTGATTATTACTTACAAGAAGCATTTGGTTGCAGTTATTGTTGATAAATGATGCAGTCATTTACTGAATGATTTTCCTACTGACATACTGTAAAACACACTAACACATTGTATGTTAGATTGCTTTTGTTTATGAAATAAAAGATAAATTATTTGAACAAAATTGTCTTTTGTTCAATCTGAGATTTATTCATATGGAACCCACATGAAACTCTAATAACAATCAGTGGCAAAAATTCAGTATATCTGAAAGGGAATAAATATTTTATAGAACTTTACATTTTTTCTTTGTCATTTTTTTTCCTCTCTTCATTTTTGTGGCATATAATGCTTTTGCTTGGTGCCACAACTATATATTTAGCAGTATTGGCTGTCTCTGAATAATGGCTGTGAATTATCATGCTGTACTAGCATGGTATCCTGAATTGGCTTGCAATGTTGGCACAAGGCAAGCAATTCTGCTACTTTGCTGCTGCAGATTTATTATTGTTAATAATAATATGTATTACCTTTGTTATTCAAATATTCATTTGCCATGCATTTTATAAAAAATCTCTGGCTTGAAAAGTCACATTTATGATAGTAATGTTTTAGATTTACGAAGTCTGAGTATAAAAGCCAATTGTTTCCTCTTGTATGCTTCAGAGCATTTAGTTCCTTTTTTCCTTAAACACAAATGTGCTGTCTAATGAAAATTAGTTTATAAAATTCTTAAAAAGGCAAATCGGGAGTAAATTTATGCAGAATCCAAAGCAATTAGTTGTTTATTTGGATTAAAAATTTCATAGACCACTTTTCCCCTTTCAAAGCCTAGAATATTTTAGCCCTCAAGACTCACCGATTCAAACCCTGTATACACTTAATAAATGTCAAAATTTTCCATAAGGGAAACAATTATTCTAGCCAGATTGCACGGTATAATTAAAGGAAGCATAAAGGCTGATTGCCATATAAAACTAGACTAAAACATATTCCATAGTGTGCATAAGCCTACAGTTGGATAAAGAAAGGGAATAGTGCTATTGAGATCCTCTTTCAAAAGCAAACTTTTTGGTGATACAGTAGTTCATAGTTTACATACTGCTACATTATAAATTCAATGCTTTCTTACCCAGCCCTCTATTTTAGAATACCAAGAAGGCTAGTACAACATGTATACTGCATATAAGCAAACAAAGATTACCAAATGTGGATTCACTACTTTTCAATGTATGCAGATTAGAGATTGCTACACCACTCAAATCTAGCAGAATTCTCAGTGAAACATCAATTAATTAATTAATATTCAATCAACTTGAATATTTTTCAAATTGTGGGTTTGGATTTGTAATCATTCTTTCTTTCCACCTTCACGCCACAATACTGTTGAGCTCGTGAACATCATGAAGATCATCAGGGAGGGAGGAGAAAAAATACCAAGTCTTAATGATATTGGTAGAATAGGAGTACTTTTGAGTTCATACTCTGTCTAGTCCTATTACATTTGTAAACTTATACTAATTGTCTTAGAAATATAACTCTTAAACAGAAAGTTAAGATAATGGATGAAAGGTTCATGCATGCATCATAAAATGTATGTTTAATCTATTAAAAGTTTTAATGCAATAACTAGCTGTGGACAGTTTCACTGAATTGAATAAGGATTGCTTCTAAGAATTAAAATTTAGGATTGTACAATAATTGGATAATAATACTAGTATAATTGCTAAATAGTACAGTGGTGCCTCACAAGACGAGATTAATCCATTCCGGAAGAACGCTCTTAGCGCGAAATTCTCGTAAAGCGAA
>JANHZU010007144.1:33067-45796 GCA_032468055.1 Acrochordus granulatus
TTTGGGGGCGTGGAACGGATTATCTGACTTTCCATTGTTTCCTATGGGAAACTGCGTTTTGCTTTACGAGAATTTCGTGCTAAGAGCGTTCTTCCGGAACGGATTAATCTCATCTTGTGAGGCACCACTGTATTTGTTTTCCTTAATTTGTTTATGAATGTATAAACCATTTCAGTCAACCAACTTTAAACATGTCAACAAAACAGCTGCAGCAGTATTAAATTCAACAATGTACAATAAAACAAATACTGTTTATATTACAATTAAAATTATAATTAATCCCTGAAAAAATAATTATAACATTCCTGCCCCCAGGAGATCTGCAACACGCAAAATCCAAACTCTTTCCTAAACAGTCGGCCTTTTAATGGACTTCTGTAGTTGTAGCTACCTAGCTACCTTGCTTGGGGGACAAACTTCCAGAAGAAGGGAGATTACATAAAGAATATCTACTTTGGAGATTTGTCTTTCACCATCTTTCAGTAATTTGAAGTGTTTAGAAGGCATCTTTGTTGTGAGCTACCTAGAGTCCTCATATGAAATAGCTGACTGTATATGTCCTATAAACAAATAAACAAATATATCCTCTATGCTCTTGAATTTTATAGGCAGAATCTATACCAGATAGGCAGTCTCAACAATATTCATCCTATCATCTTGTCAGTCTCAGAGCGATGTGTGATAATTTCATGGGAATCAAGATTCTAATTATTGTACTGCTATATTTGTAAATCATGTAATGTATGCTTTTGATTGCAATTGGATTTTGCTTTTGAATGCAATAGAACTTTGAATTCTGTTGATTTTTGAAAGATTTTTGTATCAACTTCATTTTTAATAATTGTGTTCCAAGAAATATAACCTATTAAACTGGAGAGAGATTGCTACTTAACGTTTTATGAAATCTGATTTGTGCTGGATGTATATAAAGCTAATTATGTTTCTTTGCAAAATAAGAAAGGTATAAAAATAAGAAATTGTATAAAAACAATGAAGGAAAAACAGCACAACAGTCTATTTAGTTGTGGCTCTATGTATTTAGTTGTGAACAGCTATGCATAAGTTCTGGATTTATAAGAAATTAAAAGTAGCCTCTTGGGAAAACTTCCATCATACACATTATCTATAATATACATTATTGATTTATTGATATCAGGCAAACTGTCTTGTCAGTATTGTATGAAAAGCTATAGAAATAATTCTTCAGCTACAGATTACTGGGTATGTGTTTCATGATTTTCTTTGAGTATCTTTGGAAGCAAAATTTGTTGATTTCAATGAGCCAATTTCCACACTAAAAATAGATTTAGCCCTAATTGTACAAAATTAAGTAAATGCTGCAATTTTCACAAACACCTTTCAGATTATTTTTTTTTTAAATCCAGTGATGAGAATAGTAGTGGAAACAGAAATTTACTCTCCTTCTACTTCTGCTAAATAAGACTAAAAAAAAACTTCTGATGTGAATTTTCAATACTATGTCACCTTTGTCCTCTTCTCTTGGGACAGTTTAGCAAGGAATGTGTTCCAGTTGTAATGTGTCCAGTACTTTTTAATAATAAAGCTGGAGGCCTACAGTTGATGGATATTCTGTTGAAGTGATGACTATTCCTTTTTTTAGCTACAAGCTCTAAACTGAGTTTGCCTTGAAAGTACTGTATTGCCACATTTGCTGAGACTTTATTCTCAAAATTTCTATCTTCTGTTCCAGAACTCCTTAGATAGTTACTGCACAACTGTTTATTTGGCAAAATAAATTTAAAAATAATATTAAAAATAAGTAAAAATGAACCAGGAACAAAGGAAGAAATGAAAGTATAGAAACAAAGAAAAATAACTGCTTATTTCATAATAATACAGTTGCTGATGTGCACTAATGTTATAAGATGTTCCTTATATGTGTTTTTTCTTGAATGGTTGCTACCAGCAACTGTCTTTAATTAAAAAGACAGAGGATAGAAATAAAAATAAAATATATTTAATAGACCCATAGAGATGGAAGGGGCTATTTAGGGCATCAGTCTAATTGCCTGCCCAAGCAGAAACCCAAATTAAAGCATCTACTCCATTCTTGGCCTGAATATATACAATGAATGAGAATTCCATCTCCCGTTGTTAACTGATTCTGTTGCTGAAGTAATTTATCATTATGAAATTTGCCTAACATTCAACTAAAATCTTCAAAAGTACTGTCTTGTCTCCTGTAGACTTATCAAGTCAACAGGACCTTATAAGGTCAAAACTGCCTTGATCCTTTAATCACTCTTTACAGGGTTTAGTTTCTAGATCACTAGTGTAGAAATTTAAGATGAAGTACAAGTGATTGGCATATGCTTCCATAGGCTGATGTTAACATTTGAGTTCTATAGCAAAAGTAATGTATACTATTAAATTTGGGTAAACATTTCAAACTCCATCCAATTCATCAGCTTCAACACCAACTTTATATCTTTTCCTTACAACATAAATTAATGAAATCAGATTTTTTTTCTTTACTTGTATAAACAAATCAAGCTGTTTACATGCAATGGATTTTTTCTAATTCAGTCTATGATCATTGTTCTCTGCTAAGCTCAAACTTAGAAGAAAATACTTCTTTTTAAACACCCCATTTCAGGTTCCCCTGGACCATCAAGTGATCACAGTAGTCGTGCTTCTTCTCCTCTCTTTGACAGTGGTTTACATTTAAATGGAAACTCAACAAATACAGTAAGTAGATTTATAACTCTTTGTCATAGTTTATGGCAGCTGCATGTAACTGACTGCCTTATGAAGAAAGCTAAACAGGATCAGGTCTGCTAAATATTTGGATAGAAATGCTGTAGTCTATACTGGGAAGTAACAACAGTTCAATAGGAAGGCAATAACAAACCAATTCTATAACTTGCCAAGAAAATTGCCTTGGATATGTCAGTCTAAGTCACCAAAACTTAAGCTGCACTCAAAGGTGACTTAACTTTGTATAGGTTGATATGGTTCTTAAACAAAATGAAAGAACTTGAATTTTATTTTTTATAACTGGCTTAGCTTATGATACAGAAAGAAAATAATTATGCTTTGTTCTGCCCTACAAATATCAGATCTAATTTCTGTGATACTCAAAAAAGAGCTTGGTACAGCAATAGCAAAGCTAGCCATAGCCACAAATTTATCAGTGAATGTATATTATGAGAGAATATTCTGTTGTTTAAAATAAATGATAAACTGTTGCCAAAGGAAGTACAAAATATTTGGAATGAGATATAATCATAGTGTTTGCACTGTTATCCATTTACATCTATGTTTAGAATAGAATCCTAAGAAAGAAAAAAACCCTTGCTGAACCTATATATTCTGGACATTCTGGCGAGGATATTCAGTGAACAAGGATGAATTCACTGAATAGATGGATAATCAACAAAAAACAGAACCTTAGGGCTCTTCTCCATCTTATCCAAACTAGTTTTATCTCCAAATTATTTTATTTTTGTGAAATGAATTCAAGCCAGAAAGATACCAATTTGTGGCATACTGCTTTAGGCTAGATGCATCGCTTTTAGTCCTCATTTAGCAACCTCATTTTGATTCCAGTGAAATGGTTGCTAAGCAAACCACATGACTGTATGAGAGAGAAAGACACTGAGGAGATCACTGGTTGCTGCTGTTTCCTTTAGATAATTGCTGCCCAGAGCCATTTGTTGTTTGTAAGATGGGCAGCTATATAAATTTGAAAAATAAATAAAATTAATTTGTGCAGCAATGCCAGCATTACTCTCACTCCAATATGTGTTGTTCTTAGGTGCAGAAAGTTGGGTGCATGAGTATTGATCAGAAAAATATTTTTATCACCATTTTTACCACTGTATTTGCAAATGGTCTCTATCTGAAGTAGCTGTTAAATGAGGATTACCTGCATATGTGTATGTTGTGATGGTAAGGAATTCTAATGTAGTGTGTTTGCAGTTCTTTAAAATTCTGCTTCTCTAATTTAAATTATAACACATTATAACTGGACTTTATAATTGCATTGAGCTATAAGGTAGAAAATATATTTGTTCAGGCAATACATACAAAAACTAGTACAATGCAGACCATATACACATATACCTCTATATTATTTGATGTCACAGCACAACTTATGGAAAAAAATGCCTGTTCACTGTGCACATATTTCTGTATTCCCTGGATGAGACTAGAGAGATTTGGAGCAAAACTGAATAGAATAGAAGAGAGCCACTTTCTTTTAGTTCTCTGAGGTTGAATCCTGTGATATACTACACCACTTCATACAAATTGCCTTATGGGTGGGCTATGTGGTGCCAACAAAAGACTTTGTATTTCATCTCACCATACAGAAAAGTTATAAGGTACTTTTATCAGAAATTAAAATATTTCATCCAGGAATAGTTGAATATTTCTTTGAGATCAGAAGCCATGATTCAAATGCCTAGAAAAGAAAGGGTCATCTTTTTTAACTGATTTGATGAAAGATAAATACACATAGTTACATTCACCAGATTAAACTATGATCCAAATAGATGAGATGATTAAGAAACATTAATCAAAAGCAAAAATAATAAAATGGTTTCTAATTCAGTTATATACTGTAAGACTTTTTGTTTCTTGTGTGTATCTTTTCTCAACCACTGTGGCATTTTCAAAGAACCATCATATCATCTCCCGCATGGGTATGGTACTGACAATTTGAGAATATTCATACAAAGCATGGACTTCAGTCTGTTAGCTTTTGCTTGATCTGTGCCATTTTATGAGAAGGAGGATGTGTGGTTGTTTTTTTAGTCTGTTCATTTAAAATATGAAACAACCTAATATATATAAAATGTATATGTGTCAAAACCTACCAAAAGTAAGACAAAAATAGCAAATTATTTTAGAAACAAGACAAAAATATATTCTGCTTCAAAAATTGAAGATCAAAGCAATCACTTAACCATACATTTCAACAGTTTCAGACATTAATATCTGTTAGTTCAGACATTTTTTTTATTTTGAACTAAAAAATGGATGTTTAGTTAAAGTAGCCCTGATCAAACCTCAAAAAATTGAGAAAGCATTATTTCATGCAGCCAAATTATTGCTTTAACACAACAGGGAGAAATCTGCTAAGTGATTTTCAGACTGTGTATCAATTTAATATAGTAAATAATAAATATTGTTAGTAAATGTTTAATATAGTCTGATCAGCAGACACAGTTTGGGTATTTTTTCACATCCAAATATTTTATTGGTAAAGTATATCAACTAGAAAATATAATGAAGTACAGCCAAAAATATAATGTTGCTAATATAATCAGAAAAGAATATACAAAGTAGTAATCTGAAGAAGTAACATATGAAGAATTACAGATATCTATAAAGTATTAACATAGGACAAATTCAGACTTTTAACATATTATTAAAATCTACTCATATAGACCATCCATTACTACTTCTTCATAGTTTTAATACAATATATTATTTCAGTACAATAAACAATAAACTTAGATTCTTAATATTTTGTTATGTAAATGCCTTAGAATAATGAGCATAGATAAGTGGATATTGTATCAATATTAAGAACAGTTTGGGATAATAATGTTATGAACAATATAATTATTTAATGTTTTCTTTAAAATTAAATATAATGTTGGAAATGAATGAAAATAAAGGAAAAGCATTACCACAAGATACATGTTTTATAATAAGGGTTTTGGTCTCAAATATAATTCTACATCATTTTATTTGTAAGGATCCAGCAAATTAAGTGCACAATATAGGACCTAGAAAGCCATCTATCAGCCCAATATTCAGTGCAATCTTAAAATTAGATATTTACTCACAAGAAACTAGCAGAATATATTTCCAAAAATCAGTCAGCATGATGGAAATTAATTTATGGCATTACAAAACAGTTGTTGCGTGATCAGTAGAGATGCTGTAATTGACTATTATTTAAAGGCATTATCAAGAATATTAATATTGAAGATGATTTATGTTTACAGTACTGTAATTTGTGTTTCAATAAAACGTTTGTGGAAATGGGGCACTTACATGATAAACTTCTGCAAACATTTCATTTTTCAAACACACTGATTGGAATAAAAAGTTAAATTTGTGGGAAAAAGCAGAAGTAAAGAATTTACTTTCACTGATTTAAACAACCTGTTTTTTAATTTTTTTCTATAATTTTTAATATAAATTTGGAACCCATCAGATTTTAAAAAAATGTTGTTTACTACTGATAATTTAAATTATTTTAATACTAATTTATTACTAAAGATGGTGCATTAAGCTGTGTTTGAGGTGGAGAGAGAATTAACGCATAATCTTTTATTTTCTCCTAAAATAAGTATTAGTAGAAAGTCAATGTATAAATAGAATTGGCTGATTACTTTTCTACTGCATGTGACCTTTCTTTTGACTTTAAACTTCTAGAGATTTTCATGAACACTCAGTTCTAATACCCTATTAATCATATTGTGCAAAGTAGTGCAAATGTATTCAGCCAGACATGACTGCCTTTTGTTGTAGATGTTCCCAGTAAATATAGACAAGTGTGTAGCAGAATTTCTCTACAAGCAGAATTTTTTACATTTAAGATTGCTTGGTTACCTATACATCCCTAATATGCATGTTTACTATTGAATCCCATCTGTATTTTGTAGTTTTTTTATGTGGAACTATCATAACTGTAAATAAGTGGAAGATAGCATTCATATAATAAGCTGCAACAGATTTCTGAAAATATTCAGAAGACATAAAATTAAACAAACAAGGAGTGGAAAGAAAAACTTGCCACTGATCATTCCAAAGAATACCAATACTATTGAAATATGTTTGTCTGACCTTGGAACTGGCAATGAAAATGATATGAATTTTTTTCATGTAAGCTTCCATATTTGAAGCCAAATATAGTAATGGCATTTCTGATATTAAAACACCTTAAATGGGTCTCATTACAAAATTGTTCAGTTCTGTATGATAAAAGAACTGATAGCTCAATACTTACTACTTTGGATAAAATAATATTCATAAATTTACACTTCTAAATACACTTCTAATATGTGTCTGCCAAGGCTGATTGTTTTAGTAATCAGTTTGATGGAACATTTTAGTTTCAAGGAATGGCAAGTGAATATTTTTATGAATCATCCATGAAAAATTGATGAATTTAACACTTAATTTTTATAATAAAGATATCTCCAAACTTATATATGTTTATTTCTTTAATTAAAATTTATGTATGACCACTCATCTTACATACAATTCTGGATGGCTCACAACAATGATAAAATCTCCAAAACAGTGAAACCAAAACCTGATGCCTAAACCAACCTTCTCTAATACATCCACCAATACAGGCTCCAGGCTCCAGCCTCATTCTATCCAAGTCCTGGAGGCAAAGATTGTTCTCTTTGCTATGGTTTTATGTAGTACATTTGCAGATCTATGTATCTGTTGTTACAGATTAATTATTACAGTGTCAAATTATCTTTGACATGATCAATTTTATCTTTGACTAAACAAAAGATGTATTCAATCTCAGTCTGCCAAAAAAGACTGAATATTGAAAATCTTGATTAAAATATGCATTCAGAAATGATGCTGTATAAGCTCTGTAGGATGAAGATATACAAGATGAAAGATACATAACAATCTCATGATACTTTATCTTGAAATAAATGCAAACCTGGATATAATAATTTTGGGTATATGTGTCTTCTTTTCCCTGTGTTCCTTTCACATTTTTAACTGAAATTACTTCTGTTTGACTTGTTAGAAAATAGTTCTCTCTTTTTGTTTCTCTCTCTCCCTGCGTGTGTGTATGTTTAAAGAGTAGTGCTCACACATGATTTCATCTGTTCAGTAAGAAGGGCATTTGTATAGAGAAGTGTCATTGTCCATTGAACACAGTATGAGATGCAAGATTGGTTTAACAGGCCAAGTGAAGCAGTTGCCTTTCATAGGTGAATTTGTAATGAAAGAGTATCAAATTTTAAATGATTTCAACTTAACTTAATATGAGGTTATAACAGTACTATACCAATGAGAAACTGGCAGCTTTTACTGTTTGATCACAGACAGAATATGTTTGAGCCTGGCTCTGAATAGTGTTTATTTAGAGATGGTGTGAATGTACTGCATGTTTTGATGCATCTGAGACAGTTGTACTGTATGTATAGGCCTTTGAGTTGAAATGCATCATAGAAAGTTGCCCTTTCCACATATACTGTATAAAGGAATGGAATAGTAGTAGTGAAACATAATAATAACCATTATTGAATAATATTTAAGATTTACCACCATAGTTCAAGAAGAAAGGAGTAGAAGAAGCTTAGGTTAATGCAATTAATTTTGTGCAGGTTGCTAATATGTTATACTAACAGCATTTTGAAAACCGAGACTAAAAAGGAAATTGTTATAATAGTGACAAGAGCACCAGAAGTTTGATGTATGGTATTAGAGGCCTACTTCTAAAGGGATACTTCAAAATGTAAAGAATACAACAATGGGTAACACACACAAAAAGGAGAAAGGAGACTTGATAAAACAAAAGAAAGGAGAAAGTTAGAAACTCAATATTGATCTATTTTGGAAGAAAGGGGCTTGATTGTGGATAAACCAGGATTTTGTTCTTCAAAGGATATTGTCTTTCTCTATATTCTGTTAAAGATGTTATTTCCCAGTCTTAATGAGAGTCACTTTGAATTTGGCAGCATATAAATTTAATAAATAATTATAATAATTGTGCACTTATAATCTATTAGAGTTTTGTTTTAAACTTAAAAGATCTTATCTGACATGCCTGTGTTTTTCGTGTTCTGTACTGAAAGACTGCAACTCAATCCTGTAATTTTAATACTGGCATGAATTGATTATTAAGACAGTGTTTGTCATAAAGTGTATTTATGAAGCTGGGCCAAAGCCTGCCTTTTGCTTTCTTCCATTTAGGTCTTTGAAAATCCCTAGCCAAAATTACTGCATACCTTCAGTGATTCTTCAGTGGCTTATGAGAGGAATTCCTTCAATTAACACTTACTCTTTCTTAGATGGCAGATTTTTAAACAATATCCCTGCAGTCCTTCACAGGCATATAGCACAGCTTTTCAAATGACTCTCAGTTGTAAAAGAAATATATTAATTACCATGCCAAGAGGGACAGCACTTAAATATCAGGAATCATTCATTGACAAGCATTACTCTTTTCTTCAAGTTTCCTAAAGCATGCCAATGTCATGTAGAAAATGAATTTTAATACTACATTATGTTCTTCATTCCATCCACCTTCACCACCACAAAAGAAAATCAATAAAGGTCAAATGGGGGGAGATATATATAGAATATATACACAAAAAGTCATGCCTTCATCAAACGGTAATGGTAATTTTCAGCTACTGGTGATTACCAGGATATGTCTATGGTGTTTTGTTGGCAAAAATATGAGCACAGTTTGCCACTGTTCTCTTCTTTTTTCAATTTCCCAGTCTACAACCCTGGATTTCCAGGTCTCCAGCCAAGCACTAACCAAATTGGAGTCTGCTTAACTGTTTCAAGATCAACAACAGTTTTCTCTGTGCTGCCATCTATTGTGACCTATAAATAATAAAATATGTCAATACTCATGCAGTTTTCAATATGTTAATTGAGCATAAGATGATTTTGAGTACTGAAACTTAGTTGAAATGTTTTTTTACAAATTTTATGGTGTGCATATTCTTCACATCAAGATATGCATATTTTCTTTCTATTCTTTCGAACGTTGAAAAGACAAGCTGATATTTTGCAATCATTGTCATGCTAATGAAGCAAATAAGGCTTCAGAAGAAAATGCTGTCAATAAACTAGCATTTTCAGTTAGGTGTAAAAGTATATATTTAACAAAAATTACAGTAACTGTACTATTGAGCATTTAATAGGAAGAAATAACCTTTGACAGCCCACTAATATTTCATTATTAAAGAAATTATTTCTTCCATGCATTCAGATTTTCCAGGGTTATACTTGTGTTCTACGAATGCTACAAAAATAGCATATCTACATACAAATATTTGTGCGTTCCACATAATGAGGTATGTATTTAATGTTTTTTTTTATTTATTCTGGACAGGCACCATCATCACCTTCTTCACCCATAGCTAATGAACCAAAATATGAGAAGCATTGGCTAGATACCTTATCAATTCCTCTATCAATGGCTCGAATTTCGAGGTACAAAGCTGGAACAAATAAATTAAGGTTTGTAATTTGAAAGTGAAAGGATTAGATTATCTAACCTGCATCTATTGTTTATTTGGACATACTGAATATTTAAAAATTCTTTAACAAGAAAGATGTAAGCTTTCTCAAAAACCGCTTAATGAGCATCTATAGTATGTATTAAACATATCAGGAAATAATTGGTCTTTATTCATTTTAGTAAAAAACTGGCTAATGTCTTGTTCTTTAGGCAACACAATGGAAAAGGTGAATAAAATTGCTTCTATAAAAGCTATAACCATTTTTTAAGATAGTGATCTATTGAGATATGATTATAAAGACTTCAATGACTCAGTCAATGCAACTGAAATGTTTTGCAAAACAAATGATTACTTTGGAAAATGGGATGAAAACTGTTAGAAATTGGTTAGTACAGATTAAAAATTTCCCACCGTATTGGAAAAAAGTCTCATTAATTGCAGTAATCCAGACAGGAGATCACAAGGGTATGAGAGACAGTGAGAAGGGCCTCTCAGTCCAGGAATGGCTGCAACTGGCACATAAACTGAAGGTGTGCAAAGGCCCTCTTAGTCATGGCTGCCACCTGCTCTTCCAGCAGATCTGTGAGTTTAAGAGGACCCCCAGACTGTGCATTTCAGTGGTCTATTGTAAATGGTAAACAGGAGTTGAGAAAGGACCAAAATCTCAGCTCTCATCAAAAGTCTTTTACACCTTTGCCAAACTCTGGCTGTCTACCAGTTCTCCACCCCATCCCAGGAAGGCTTGCCTCTATTTCCTGGTCCAGGTCTTCATCATCAAAGTCAGGAATAATGGAATCTTCCTCTAGTTTTTCAGTAAAGCTTGGCTTAGCATCTGAGGCACCAGATTCCTCAGTCTGGTTGTCTTCTGAAGGAAATCAATGTGTGTGACTGGGCCCTAACAGTCGTTCACCTTTTTTCTTTCTCTTTTTTCTCTCTCTTTCATGCACACATGCACATTTGATTATGTGCATCAAGTTGGTGTCAACTCTTAGCGACCACATAGGAAGATTTTGTCCATAACAATCTGTCTCTGACCTGTTTTTTCAGGTTCTCCAACAGTGTCGCTGTAACAGAGTCCATTCACTTTGCTGCTGGTCATCCTTATTTTTCCTCCTTTCCCAGCACTGCAGGCTTTTCCAGAGAGCTAAGTTTTATGTACACATATACATCCAATTTGTCCTGGATATTTTTGCCTATCCTTTGACAGAATCACATAACCATTATTTTAAAGCAACCTACCTAAATAAATGTCCCTTTGAGTAGTTGGAGATAGAATAAATCAGAAATAATGGGACCTCAGATTTAATTCCAAATGAAACCCAGAATTGAATATGAGTCATACTGTTGTCAGTATGAAATATACTGGAAATAGTAACTAAAAAAGGAGAACACAGTTTTACAAAATGGGAAGGTTATATAAAAAGATAATCAAAATGAGCAGGGTAATGAATTAAAATAGTTTTCTTGCAAAGAAGGCTACAATAATTGGTAATTTTCAAGATATAAAAAAGGAAGTGATGAAAGAAACATAACAAGAGTGTATAAAAATATAACATAGACTATGTGTATATCTGTAATTCACATTTCTAAAGCCACCCAATCTCTCAACAATTTTGCATGGCATACATTTGAAGCCAAAGAAATAGAACACTGGACGAAGCAAGAACAATAAAAAAGAGAAGGTTATCCCAGTTTGACAATGCTTTGAAAAATTATACCCTGGAATTTAAATATTTTAACTTGCTCTATTATTTGACTATTTAACAGGTAGGCATACATTTTAAATCACTTTACAAAAAAAAATTTTGAGTATAATTTATCTTAAGTGCTTCCTCAAAATAGTAACTGGCTAAGGCTTTCAAAGTTCATTTTAATTCAGTTGGCATTTGCCATAGGAGTACTGCATCATCTGTAGACAGTAAGACTGCAGTGTGCATATTGATTAACTTTGTAGATTACATGTTTAGGTCACAACAGAGTTGATATACAGAAAGAACATCAGAGAAACCAAGCTATATCCCTATCTTATTCCTTTTTCAGATGGAAATTCTTTAGTGCAATAGCTTTGAATACACAGCAAACTTTTATTCTAGAGTTTTCATGGAGTATATATAGCAGCAGAAGTAGCCATCTATCTATGGCAGCATTTTTTAATTTGCCCAACCGGTTTGTTCTGGAGACAATGCACACTCAAAATCATTAAATGCAGTGTATAATGCAGAACCTGGCTCTCCTTTCATAGTTAGCTTAGCATTTGCACAGAATGATATTGATGCAAACAGAACAGAAAACAAAAATATTAGGTTTTCTAACATTTTAAATATGGTCTTTATTCATAAATCCTATGCATACTGTACTTATTCTCTGACCTTCAGCTCATGTCATTTCTGTAAAATAGATTACAGTGGAACCTCGGATTGCGAGCCCTTCGGTGCGTGAGGCTTTCGCAAGACAAGCAAAATTTTTTAAAAAAATTTAATTCAGTTGACGAGTGGCAACTCACAAGATGAGC